>CAUYPK010073334.1:0-19699 GCA_963574355.1 Loris lydekkerianus | reverse complement strand
TGTAATTCTTTTGCTTTCAATTTCATTTAATCTGCTCTAATTTTGGTTATTTCTTTTCTTTTGCTGGGTTTGGGGTTTGAGTGTTCTTCCTTCTCCAGTTGCTTGAGATGTCCCATTAAGTTATTAACTTGCTCTCTTTCTGTTTTTTTGAGGAAGGCTTGCAGTGGTATAAATTTCCCTCTTAGGACTGCCTTTGCAGTATCCCAGAGGTTCTGGTAATTCATGTCTTCATTGTTGTTTTGTTCCAAAAATTTGGTGATTTCCTTCCTAATCTCGTCTGTAACCCATCTATCCTTCAGCATAAGGTTGTTTAGCTTCCATGTTTTTGTATGGGTATGCAGGTTCCTGTTGGTATTGAGTTCAACTTTTATTCCATGATGGTCTGAGAAGATGCAAGGAATAATTTCTATTTTTTTAAATTTGCTGAGGTTAGATTTGTGGGCTAGGATGTGGTTCATCGTGAGTTTTGTTTTCCTAATTTATAAAGTGAGAAGTAATGATTTCCCTGTATTCTTCACATTCATGTTTTTGTGGAAAGAAGTCAAGCTAGCATTTGTAGAAATGATTTGGGAGCCGTGGCTGTGTCACCGATGGGGGGAGATGGAATAACCTGCTTCCTGAAGCTCTGAATCCCCTTCTCAGGTCCACGACACCTTAAAATGAGCCCAGAGTGGCCTGCTGCTCATGTGGGACATGATAGAAATGTGGGCAGTGTGGACCAAACCAACAGCAGGCCGAGAGCCAGGGAAGGAGTGCATGGAAAACAACTTTTAAAACCTTTGCACGGTTCCTTGAGCATGTCATTCTCTGCTACCATGGCTTAATTTTGTCCTCGAGGAATACGTGACCTTAGGACATCCCCTTCTCCAAAAAAGAAGGTAGCCTTGAGCTCCTGTTAGAGATAATAGTGAGCAAAACTACACAGTACCAAAAATGTCACTTACGAGCTTATAATATTGTCTTGTAACAATAGCTGGCACACATCATTGTATGTTGTACTGTTACCAATATGTATATATTTTTATCTCTCTGACTGTATTGTTATTCCTTACAGGCATAGAACGTGTTTTATTCATCTTTTTTCCCTTAATAGTTATGTACTAATTATATGTACCTAGAGGAATCCTTTCATCTGACAGCTGGAAGTGCTCTAGTCAGTGATGTAAGCTCTACCAGGCGTGACTGGGCGATGTGTCCTGGGTGGCATGGTGCCGTAGGACACAGGTCATCCGAGATGATCTGGACGGGGGGTGCCTCTGGCCCAGAGCCACCTCTCTCCCTGACTTTGATCCTCATGCCTCTCCCATTTCCTTCTTGCTCTTCAAAACCAGATGCTTTCTTTCCCTTGGCCAAAAAGAACATGCCAGTGAAGTGGTATGTGAAGGCATTCATAATGGGAAAAGCACAGAGTGTAGTTTTGTGAGGATTTCAGGTCCTTTGATTTAGAATATGATTCTGTGCTATAGTTTAACTGCATCATGGGTAAATATGTTAAAATAGGCAAGAATGAGCTGATCTGGGCCTGCCGTCTGTGCGCTTAGCAGATAAAGTGTGAAGAGCGATCCACGTGATGTTTCTAAAATTTCACATTTGTTGAGGTACAAGCTGGTCACCGAGGAAGGATTTTGTTAGCATGATTGTCACTGTAGTGTTATAGTTGAGAGCCCCACTTCTGAAGCTTAGTGAACCTGCATTTAGATTAGGACTGTGCCTCTTACTGACTGTGATTTGGGACAGATTTCTGAATTTCTGTTATCCTTAGTTTCCTCATCTACAGAATGATCCTATTTGGATGGGTTGTTGAGAGGATTAATTGAAAGGAACCATGTAAAATTCTTAGCATGCGGAGAGGGTGCCTGGAAGGATATGTTAACCAGTGTGATGAAAATGTGTTGAACGGCCTATGAAACCAGTGTATGGTGCCCCATGATCACATTAATGTACACAGCTATGATTTAAATAAAAAAAATTGAAAAAATAAAATAAAATTCTTAGCATGGGGCCTCATCTGTCCTCAGTTAATGAATAGTGAGTCAGTTGTTGGCATGGTATGCGTTACTGGGTTTGCCGTGAGCACATCTGTGTGTGCACATAGAAAGGGAAATTTCTGAGAGACCAGTAAGCAGAGTTTGAGTGTTACAGGCCTTTGAAAGTGTGTGATGGTGTCATTTTATGTTATTCTACGTTGGTTAACCACAGATGGAATTAAAGCAAGAGTGATGAATATATTCTATTGCACTGAGACAAAATAATGGACTTTAATGTACACATAATAAATAGTGTATTAGAGATAAAGCTCTGTGTATGGTAGCTTTGATAGTTTCATTCATATTCCCTCTGGTCAGTAGTGGAATTAATGCTATTTTAAGTATACTTTTGAACTATGATTATCCAAACAAAACAAAAACAGTTTATTGAAAAGTACTATATTTAAGATTATAAACTCAGTATATTGCAGGCTACAGCTGGGAAATCACTCTGAATTAGATCCCACAAGGAAATAGCATTCCAGGTGCTGGAATGGGGCCTGTGTGTACTAAATGTGACCGCAGATCTCAAGGAGTATACACTGTGAGGATGCCACGACCCTAAAGGGGAAGGGGCACCTTAAATGAGCCCTACTCATTCAAAGTCTATGATAATTCAGAAAGAAGACAGGTCGACATGGGTCTTTTTGTCTAAAAAGGTCAAGAATATGATATAAGATTGTCAGAACAATTAAATTATGAAAGAAAACTACCTCATGTTGATGACCTCTTTGTGTGAAGAGGAAAAAAAGTGACCAGTTTATTAAGGTCTGCAGTTGATTCTTTGACTTATTTAGCACTGGCTCAAGCATCAGTTGCAGGGTGTAAAATTCCCTAATGTAGAGCGTGTCCTGCAGCTCTGCTGTACATGCAGGGCCCCAGAATAGAAAAGTGCTGACAAATTTCATGACCTAACTTATATCCCCTAATGCTGCTAATTGATGAATTCTGTTTTACAGGGTCCTGATCTGAATTGCTAATATTTATAGATATTATTTGAACAGCTGTTCATTTGTAATATCTGCCAAAGCCCTTCAGAGTCATATTTTAACTGTGACGGTATATGTTTTGTGGTATTTGGCTCGAGTCACATCAATTATAAATCTGCCAGGAAAGTTTGTTTTAACTTGTTTTTATTCCTAGCAAAAAGGTGCTCTTGTTACTAAATATTCTTAGTAGCAATATATATATTTTTAATGAATGTTTCATCTCATCGGAAATCTGGACAACTACTTGGTTACAATTATATTCTATAAGTCAATTAGTATTTAATGACGTCTCCAAGAGAAGAATCATTTTCATTTCAAAGTCTTGGGCATTTGGTAATGTATTTTTTGTTTTGGTACATGAGCAATCAACCATTGTTATGCCAAATACTAGAAGTTATTATTTTATTTTTTGCATTTAATTATTTTACTTACGCTATTTAATTAAAGTATGAGGCTTTTATGTTTTGAGCAAGTGCAAAACAAATTCACAGATTTATAATTTTATATTCGAATGATAAATATCAAATTGTTTTTTACTCTATGTCAGAGGTTCTCAACCTGTGGGTCATGACCCCTTTTTAACACTGAAAATACATTGCAGCATTAGGAAGGTTGAGAACCTCTGCTCTGCTCTATGTGAATGTGAATAATTTATAGTATTGAGTTATACAGATAACACATTTTTAGCCACAGATACCTAGTTCAAAAAGAGCCAAAGATAAAATTGTCCCTCATTTTAATTATCACATGATTTTGTATTGAGAATTGGTTCAAAAGGAAGAAAAATTTTTTATAGCATAACAAAAGGGTATTGATGAAAAAGCTGAATCATCCTTTTTTTGGGAGATCCAAGAAGTTCAATAATTCTATCACTTCACACAAATCTCTTTCTTAAACCTTTGCAAAAAACATTTTTAATAGATTACTCTTAATCTTTTACTTATTTACTATTGATTTTCTGATTATATGACCACCAATTGCTTGAGTTACAGGTCAAAGCTATAATTTATTCAATATTAAGGATTATAACATTCAAAATTAAGGATTATAAGGATGTGTTTTCATACAATCTTTTGTATTATGCTGTATTTTACAATTTAAAAGGCTTAGAATTTTTTATAAAGCTGTCTTTAAATCCTATATGAATGTTATTTTATTGCAAATTGTATTTATCTTATAATCTCTTTGAGATTAGGTATATTTTAGTAAAATTTCTCCTCAGTACTATCAGAAATTCAAATTTAATGTTAAACTTTTTTATATATTTAAAAAGCATAATTTTTGTTGTTCTGTTGCAGTTTTTGGCTGGGGTCGGGTTTGAACCCACCACCTCGGGTATATGGGGCCGGCACCCTACTCCTTGAGCCACAGGCACCACCCAGCATAATGATTTTTAATGGCAATAATTACAGTGGATGCTAAAGTATGTAAACAGGTAGAGCCATTTACTTTGGGTCTTCAATAGTCTCAACAACAGAATTCCAAAAGTTCTCCCAGCACAGAGACACACACTTCCTATTGCTCAGATGTGGCAATAGTTTCCTTACAGTGGCAGTGATAGCGCCAAAAATAGATGTTTGATTCTTTTTTTCATGTGTGATTTAATATTTTTCCATATATATATTTACAAAATTTAAAATTTCCATCTCATTCTAAGAAGGCTGTACTAATGTTCCAATTTTAGGTGCCCAAAGCTCCTTTGGGCAGAGTTTTTGTTTTGTCTTGTTTTCACGGTAGAGCCTGCAGGTCCCCAGGGATGCAGCAACTCTCAGAATCTGCCTTATTCGTGCAACGTTGTATAATGCTGTTTCTGGAACTCTGCCTTAGCAGGGAAGACGGGGCCTGGCAGACCATCTCCATTTTCACTTAGAAAATTGCCAGCTATGCTCTTGCCTTCTAAGTGATTACTTTGTTATGGCCTAAGTACCTGGTATGAAGATAAATCTCCTGCTAGACAGTAATTCCTCAAACACTGTTACTCCAGCAAAAATGATGGTAGATGTGATGTGTTCAAGTGATTACATAGGCAAGCTGCATTTTCTCAGGATAAATAGTGTGTATGATTTTAATTATTCAAATATACAAAGAGCTGGCAAAGCTTTCTGGGGAAAAGCAATTATTTTTTGCCTTATTTTGTTTTTATGTTTTTATTTTGTTATTATGTTTTGCCTTATTTTGCAGGGAGAAGTGTTGTTTGGTAGTTATTAAATGATTTAGAAGTTTGTATTTTGTTAATGGAAGCTAGAATTAATTTGATTACCTTGGGGGAAATACAGATAAATTTCACAAACAAACAGATTCTTTAAATCCTCTAAGGTAGCCTTGAATGCTATGTGGACACCCAGCCTCTTTCCTTTGTCCAGAACTCTGTTCCATCACTCCCTTCTGTCATACTGCAGCCCTCCTGGTCTTCAGGTTATAACCACAGGTTCTTTCCCTTAAAGTTAGTGAAATTAACTCAGACCCTTCGGTGGACCCCTCTCTCCTGCTGTCTCCTCATTCTCAGAGCTAGGTCAACTTCCTGCTAAATTTGTCTGTGTTTATATATGTATGTTAGGAAAGGTATGAGTTGGATGTGCAAAAATATAACATTATATAGTTTTCCTTAATGTAAATAAACCCAGCATGGGAACTTCCCATTTCCATGTGGGCTGAGACCCAAGTCATGCTCTTGGGTCTCAGCCCACTGTTTGTATGTTCTAAGTTAGCTGATGCTGGCCTCTCCAGGGTCTCTTGTGAGCAAGCCCAGAGACCCTGAATCTTCATTCTCCTGACCCCAAGTCTCTCTAGCCACTTCTCCTAGCTTCAGAAAGATTTCAGAAGCATTCTCATCGTGAATAGCCAGGACCATGTGTCTGGGCAGGCCTCCCAGCCATCACTACCTGAAGTTCATGGTCTGCCAAGAAGCAGGGCCTTTCTATAGGGCTACAGCCTCAGAGGACACAACCTGAGAGGTCTCCTCCTTGTTCTCTAAGATTCTCTGCAAACTATCTGGGGTTTCTGTCAACCCAGACCACTTGGCCCAGGGGGAAAGAAGAATAGACATTTTCCTAGGGACTCAAACAGCTTCTGAGGTCCTTCATCCTTATTCAGTTGACCAACTAAATCTTTGTCTCCTTTAGGGAAGCAACTAGCTCTCACTTTATTCTTTTACCAGTCTTTGGTTTGGTGGATAAACTTGACATGTTCCTCCTTCAGGCTTTGCTTTTTAGGATCGCAAATCACTCTCCTCTCAATCATTTGGCATTGGAAAATTTTGGCTTTCAAGATGAATAGCTTTTCCAAAAGTTCATAACTTAAAACTTAGGAGCTCAAAAGAGAAACATAAAATAAGAAGAAATTATCAAGAAAATAAAAATGAGGCATGAAACTGAAATTGTATTCTCTTTCTATATTGTCTCTGTCCCTTTTTTACTTACCTCTTGTCTTTTACTCCTATTG
Organism: Loris lydekkerianus; assembly: GCA_963574355.1. Taxonomy (NCBI): domain Eukaryota; kingdom Metazoa; phylum Chordata; class Mammalia; order Primates; family Lorisidae; genus Loris; species Loris lydekkerianus. The sequence goes on along the minus strand of CAUYPK010073334.1, from coordinate 13,242 downwards.
ATTCTCTGCTTTTGGGGGGAGGACGGGGGTGGGCAAGGCAGTGGCCAACTGCCTCAAATCCTTTTTGGCAGCCAAGAGATTGTAACTTAAAGTAGATTCAAATGCTCCGTCTACGGGTCTTTTCTGTGGCCGCTTGTGTGCATTTTCTGAGTTCCTATAATCCACTGAACAATACCTGGTGAAAGTGTCAATTCACGAGTTGTTTCTTTTCATCTCAAGGCTGCTTATCAGAGAACATAAAACATTTAACCTCGAGAAAAGGACGAAGGAGGAGAAGGCTGATATCACTGCATCAGTCCTGAACTATGTTTCGGTAAATTCTGAACTTCGGCGAATTTCAGGCCTTGTTGTTGTTAATCAATAACGCTAAACCTATAGTGTACAAGTCAAGAGAATACAGGATCGAGGAGAAGCAACTCTTATCTGTGTTATTTTGCTTGTAATGGTTTCCATTCTTTATCCACAAGGAGAAACAAGGAATCAGAAAAGATTCTCTCTGGCCAGTCAGAACTTGTTCATATTTTGGCAAGATATGAAGATAAAGAGTTATCAGGTGTGGTAGATTATTCCCTAGAGTATGTGTTTTATTTTTATCTTGTGATGAATCACCCTCTGATAAGCATAGAGAATAGCACTTTAAAAATGCTCTTTGGAGAGTAAGTATTTAAGTCTGTCAGGGAATGCCAACCGGGTGGTCATTTAACAATGAACTGTTCACTGCACACTGTCACAGAGGATGGAGGGGACGTACCCCGGTTATAACGGAAGGATCTGTTATCAATGTCACATGTGTAGGAATCTACTGGGAATCTTGTTAAAACGCTGTAGGTATAGGGTGGGGCCATATTGTGCATTTCTGACGTGCTTCTGGGTTACTTACTGGCCTCGTTCTTCCTAGGTTCTTACTTTGCACAACAAAGTTGTAGCAGTCTTGAGTAACTTGGGGCAGAAATTTCTTACTGGATTACTGAAGCCAGTAAAGACTTGCAATGCCAGTGGCATTTCTGGGCCCCTCCGCTTGCCAATCATTTAAGAAATTTCTCAACTGGAAACTTAAGAGCTTAAGTGAGGATCATTTGTAGGTGTGCTGCTCTGCTGTTGTCAGAGTAGCAGCCCTACAACCACCATCCGGAAGTGGCTTTGATGTTCTAACATACAGGGTTGCTTAGAGAATACCTTTATTGAATCTAGACTTGCTACCTGCAGGCTCTAGGATTCCCTTCTGGGACTATGTAAAACTTTGAATCTACATAAGCAAGCAATTTCTACAGGCCTACATTCTGCACGGGCACCAAAAGGCTGTTGTGAGAATGACCCAAGGAACCAACTAGAATGGGACAGGTGTCATTCTGCTAAATTATCAAAAGATAATTTTATTGTTAGTGATGAATGTCCTCAAACATCTTGGTTGCATAGTAATAAGGAGTTTCAGGGAAAAATGGTTAATATTGAGTAGTTGTTCCTTTCCTGGGATTTTAATGCATTTGTATGAAGTCCTGATTCCAGCGCTTTGGTTTAACTTAATGCCAGTTTATCTAAGCTTCTGATTTTGTTAATTACTGATTTTAAAGCAAAGAAGTTGCCATCATAGAAGAAAATGATTTTGCCAAACCAAGAAAAAATATTGCGTCTACTAGAGAATATAGAGTTTTATTTCATATTGTCTTTAAGGTTTTTTTTAAGTTATGAAAAATTTTAAACATATATAATAATTAGAGACTAATTTGGCAGAGCCCTGCCTACCCATCTTCCAGCTGTATTTGTTACCAACTTACAGTGCTATGGACTGAATGCTCGTGTCTCCCCGAATTCATAGGTTGGAATCCAATCCCCAATGTGATAGTGTTGGGAGCTAGGGCCTTTGGAGGTGATTAGGTCATGGAGCCGTTATGACTGGGATTGGTGCCCTTGAAGGAAAAAGTACAACTTAATGTTGGATTTTGTAGCCTCTAGAGCTGTGGGAAATACGTTTTCATTCCAATTCAGTGTTTTTGGTAAGAATATGTCAGAGGTGGTGCTGTGAAGGCTTCCTATTGCATCACATTAGGAAATACACCATGTCAGATTTTTCTTTTTTTGCAATATTGCTAAATATACTCTTATCTCCCATATAACAGTTCAGAAATATGAACCCAAACTTTATTCTACCTTTGTTTGATGAATGAAATATGGTATATAGGACTAAATATATTAGATATATAATATTTATTATATGCTTGTAAATAAAACATTAAAATTAAACATATAAGAATAGGCCTTGGCCATTTCAGGGCAAAGTGTCATAGACTGGGTGGCTTATAAACAACAGAAATTTATTTCTCACAGTTCTGAAGGCTGAGAAGTCAAAAAATCTAGGTGTTAGCAGATTCTGGTGAAGGCGTGTGTTCTCATGTGGTAGAAAGGGCAGAGCAGCTCTCCATAGTCATCCAGAACAACCTTTTTTTGTGCATGTCTTCCATACGTAAGTTTACCTCCTGTCCCCATATGGCCACTGGAGCTCCAGCCATCACATCTGCTTCCCGGGTTAGTATCAGGAATGGAAGTGAAGTGGTAGGGAAAAAAACCCAGTCCCAAAGCCTCAAACAAGAACTTCTGCATATTTCTAAATGATCATTCATACCTTCAAGAAGGGAAGAAAAGTTGGAAAAGCAGGATTCACACTATGGAAACCTGTCAAGATATTGATAAGATGTTCCAAAGATTTAGGCAGCCACAAATGATAAATGTCCATTAGATATAGTATGGAATTTTATCCTGGTGCAACCCATTATTATGTGAACATAATTACTGAATTATGTAAAAAAAAAAAAAAAGGTTGATCCAGATATGAAAAATAGAGGAATGCATACAAATGCAGAGAAATCCTTGGCCAACTCATTGTCAGCATTTGATACCTTTTTCTTGTTGAAGGACAAATTTGAATGATCGTTTCTAAGAAAAGCTGAAATGAGAGCTCACATCAGGTTTGTCCAAGAAGAGGAAGAACTGATTTGAAAGGTGATATGAGAACTGGTTTCCAGTCATTGGTCCAGAGGAAGTGGGTAACTTACATCTGGTGTGGGAACCTAGGTGTTACATGGTTACACCCACTGATGTAATGAAACACAAAATAATCAGCGTCTCCAGGATCTGTAACCAACAAACTGTCACCTCTGTAAACATTTAAGCTACTCAAAGGAATGAACTTTCAAGTGCTTGTATTTTTAAAGCAATTGGTCTGTTCAGCAATTTTTGTTGTTGTTTTTGTTTTGTTTTGGTAGGAAATCTGAGTAGCAACAGAATAGCTAAAATGTATTATGTACTTACTCTGTGCCCCCTCACAGCCCATGAAATTGGTACTAATGATAGCCCATTTTACAGATGGATAAATTGAGGCACGGAGAAGTTAAGTAACTTTCGAGAAGTCACACTGCTGCCAAGACCTAGAACTGGGATTTGAACCCTATGATGTATTGTGATAAATTGACTATAACGCATATCCTCTCTGCAGTATTTTTTGCAAATTATGAAGGGAAGCAAGGGGAGGGAGAATGAGGTATTGGCTGTCATTTTGTTTCATCATAAACACTGAAACAGGGAGAAGAAATTGTCCAGGTTTCACAGTTTGGTACAGATGTAGTTGGATCCTGGGAGTCCAGTCAGTGCTGCCCTCACTGGCGGATCACAGCCCAGGGAGTTGAATAGCACATCTCAGGCACTAGATAGAATGGCTGTCATTTGTCTGGACTCCCCTCCCCTCTGTCACTTCTTCCTTTCCTCCATCCCTGAAAACAGTCTCAACAAGTCACACCCCCAGTGGGAGACTTCAGCAACCTCCCCTGAGGCTGAGCCCCAACCAGCCCCCAACCCAAGCACCTTGCACTTAGCACACCACTTCCAGATCTCACGAGCCTAGATTTCTAGTGGAGTGTTATGGTACACATTTGGCCCGAGAGGCGCTAAGTCATTCCAATTTAGTGGTAGAGCAGAGCGCAACCTTGGGAGAAAGCACATAGCAGAGAGGGGCAATTTCTTCCTGCCTTGCTCAAGTGGCATCTTGGGTCCATCCCTCAAGCCCTCCCTCCTTCCTCTCTTCTCAGTGCCCGTGAGGTTTACTGATCCTGCTCCTGTGCTCGTCCGTCCATCTGGGAGAGTAGAGAGAGGGGGAGGAAGGGGAGACGAGGGGAGGGGCCCTGTTAGGCTCCCGACTGAGGCATTGGCCGGTGGAGGCAGGACTGCTTACCCCTCTACCTCTTCCTCCTCATCAGCCCTTTGGTGAGTTTTCTGCAGTGTCTTCATCCCTCTTCTCTACCAACAGCTACACACACCTTTAAGAGCTGGGACTGTCACCTTCACCTTCCTATCAGCATTTACCCACTCGCCAAGTGCACAGGGCTGTGCACGTAACAGGACCTGGACAAATATTTAATGAATAAAATTCAGCCTTTGTTATCATAGTCCTTGAACTCACTAAAGCTGATCTCACACTGTGTATAAAGACACTAATGGAAACATTCAAGCTTTGCTCCATGACACCTGAAACCACGGATTCATTCATGAACTTAAGAACTACTTGGGGGGGGGGGGGGCTGTTAAAAATACAGTGCCCCAGACTTCCCTGAGAGAGTCTTCATTCAGGGGCTCTGGGCCAGGGCTGGGCTTGAACCTGCCACCTCCAACATACGGGGCCAGCGCCCTAGTCCTTTGAGCCACAGGTGCTGCCTAGGACCTAACTCTTTAACCCGTGTTCCCATTGGTGCTGCTGCAGGTAGAATGAAACTCATCTTGGGGAATGGCTTCAGCAGCCCTTCTCCATCCTTCTTAAAACCCTCTTGTACCTGCCTGGTAACTCTAGACGTCACTGTGCTGTTCTGCCCTGTCTGTACACTGATAACTGTGGTTCCCCAGTGGCTATAAGCCATGTGTCACACGCCAGAGGGGGCACCATGGTGTCCAAAGCCCCAGGACCTTAAGAAGGGAATCTGAGCTCTCCTCAAGGGGTTAAAATTCCAGAAGAGTTTTAGTGTTTGCTGTAAGATAACCTATAGGGAGGAAAACCCATTAGTTAGTAGTTGAATACCAACCCGGCACTACTGCCAAATCAAATGGACTTTGTTTTCTAGTTCAGAATCTTCATTTGACGTCCTTAAGTGAGTTTTAAGATACTATTTCCATATAAAAAGCTTATAAGGACTTATGTGATAGTGTGCTTGGGAAAGAAACATTTTTACCCTGTCTTACTTACGTAATCAAAATGAACAGGGTTTTTTCCAGCCTATCTCTGCTGTTTTCAGCTGTTAAATAGCCCTTTGATTTAATATAGAACCTAATGATGCCTTCATTCTTCAATGATCTTAATCAGCTGACACCTGAATTTGTCTTCGGTCAATGTGCTTTTCAAAGAACTGGCCTGCCTGGTGCTTTTGATATAAATTTTATAGGTCCATCATCTTCAGATTTTTCTGAAGATATTCTCATTTTTATTATTCTTACTTGCTTTCATATGCTGATTAAAGTATCACAGGAAATGTGTGTGGTTGAGTTCGTATTTCCCAACTCTACTTTATAATTAGGTTCAGACAGATGGCTCCTGCCATACCTAATATTAATAGAATACCAGAAATACATCAATAATCTCTTTAATGGTATGCATTTTAGCTCTAACTCCTAGTCCCATTCTTGGTCCCAAACCATGTACTTTTTTATTTACTTTCCTTTTCTTATTCTTTTTATTGGTAATTTAAAAATTTTATCTTTGTAAGCCACTTGCATCCTTTCTGGAATAGACTAGAACATGTGCAAATATGTATCTTTAATGAGCATGCACAGAGAAAACCAAGATAGTCATTTATATTCATCCAGCTTTTGGTTCATTTTGATTCACATCATTATTTTTGCATGAATATTGCTGTGGGCCTACGATCTCTCTATGATAGCACTCTGATTTCCCGGCAGAAAAAAATGATATTGAGCGTCCTTAATATTCAGTATCCAAATCACCAATATTCCCTACATACAAATAATTCTTCCCACCCAGTTAGGATGTGTCTTTCTTCTCCAGACGTCTCTACCCCTGTTCACAGTCGCAGAGCTTCCTCACTGCAGTTGAGCATCTTCCAACATGGCTGCTGCCAACAAAGGTCTTACCAACTCACCACTGTTAGTTCCTACTGTCCAGCCCGTCTCTGGTCTAGCCAAAGGGAATGTCACAGTCAGCTTGGAGCTGGGAGAGCCCTTGTCCTCCCCCACAGCATGCACAGTGTAGGCACTTCTGTGTGTGTGCTTCTAGTGGCTACAAATAAATAACAGTTAATACCTGCTTTAATGACCATGGTGAGTTCACAGCCCTTCAGGGAGAAGGTGTAAATAAGTTTTTTTTCTACATGATGAAAGAATCAAGCTAATAGAATATTGTCCTGAAAGTACCATGGTGATTGTGGCAAAGTGCAGGATTCTTAAGTTTTCAAAGTAGTTTGTCTTTTGAAGATGGTTATTCAGTGCCATTTTTTTTCTCTTAAACATTGTATCTTCTTTTATGACATGTAATCTGTGGTCATTATTTTTTAAACATAGTTTAAAAATTAGTTTTTATGACTGGAGTGTCAAGTAAGACTTTTAGACTTCCTTGAGTGTTCCCAGGTGATTTCTTACTACTGTCATGGATTCAGATTGCTTAGCTTTAGTTAAAGGACTAAAGTCAGGTGGATAGAGGTTGAAAGATGTGGATTTACTAGCATAATGTTGTTAAAAGAAAAACTCAACAAATTAAATTTAATGAAGTTTATTTGAGCAAAGAATGGTGCACGGAACCAGAAGAGGTTCAGAGGGGTGCTCTGCAGCACAGTCAATGAGTGTTTATAGACAGAATGGGAAGGAGAGTGCAGAGAGGGCTTGATTCCTTACAGCTGAGCCAATCTTTATTTGGACATGCTCTGATCAGTTTGCAGCCTGTGATTGGCTGAAGCTCGGAGGGGCTTGTGATCGGTTCTTACTCTTTTTATTGTTAACTTGAGTAGTTAACAAGGATGGAGCGGCCCCCAAGAAACATTAGACTCCTAAAGTAGGTTTGGGTTCCTGTCCCTACTAAGTTAGGTTGCAATTTGTAAGTTACAAAGGAACTAAAAGTGCAGAGACAGCCTCAAGCCGTGGCCTCCTGCACATTCAATCTAACAAAGGGAACTGGGCTAGTTAGTAACCTCTTCAGGTTTTCCTCACCCACAGTTGAGGGCAATGATAGCTTCCACCCCATATGGCTGGTGTGAGGGATGAGGTCGTCTGGGTGGCCCATAGCTCATCCCTGTCACCTGCCCAGGGCTTAACAGATGGCATGAAGTTTCATGCCACTTTGAGAGGAGCCACAGGGTTTCCCCCCAAACCCCCAACTTCCTCACACACTATTAGGCGCTAACCCTGCTGCTGCTTAAAATACATGGTGGACTGTGTACAGTTTTAGGGTTTTTACATCTGATGTTGATCTTTAGAGGACATGATAGCATTGTGTGCCTTCTGGTTCCAGTTGCTGTTACATTTTAAGAGAGATTGTGCAGATGTCCTTGGTCCCGGCCTGGCTCCCTCCAACCCTCCTTCCACTCTTTTGCCAATGTGGGGTCTCTGGGCACAGGTGTGCTTTGGGCACCCCCGGCTTCAACCTCTTTCTTCTGATGCCCTCAGGATGGAGGGGGCTCATTCCTCACCCCCTCTCTTCACCCTGGTCAGCCTTTTCTGTCTGTGTTTGGTTTGTTTAGTAAGTCATTGTGACTTCTTTTCTGCTCTTTTAAAAGCAAAACTAAGACTCTTTAACGGGTGGTGATAGGAAGCGCTTGTCTGGGTTGTTTTTAATAAATCTCCCTTTGAGCCTTGGCCATGTTCCTATCAGAGATGTCAGAAGGACAAACAGCCACTGGGGGAGCCTGCCCCAGCAGGTGCTACGGCCCACTTTGTAAGCTGTTCTCATTAGGCATTGCTGGCACCTAAAATAGATGGCTGGAGACTTAATTAGATGCATTTACTTGCAGAAGTCTCAGAGGCATTTTCTTGATGGTACACAAAGCGAGTCTATTAATTAGTTCTAACAAGGACAATTTAAAGAGCCATCAGTTAATGGCCCATTGCTGGTGGCAGCCGGGCTGGCAGAATTAGAAGTCCCTGGGCTGGGTATCATCCTTTGCCCTGAGGGCGACAAGATTCATGAAGATTGAGCTATTGCCTTGAAGGAGCCTGTAGTCCACCTGGGAAAATTAGATACTTGTACATGAAGGTGTCAAGAATAATTCAGTGCCCCGCTCAGTACTAATGATTGTAAGACCAATAGACAAACAGGAAAATCCCCAAGAACCACAGAGGCTGCGAGTGTTTGGGTTCACCACAAATCAGAGCTTACTTTTCCAAAGTGATTTCATGAATTGTTCAGTACACACGTTGTTAAGTACACACATTGTTTTGTGGGGTTATTGTGAAAAAGCATTCAAACTCCGTGGGGTGTCTTGCCTGAGACCTCATCACAAATGTCCTCCCTCTCCAGGGGCCCCTAGTGCCTGGCAGCCTACCAGAACAAGGAATTGTGCTATAGTTAAGCTGTGCCCTCCCTTGGCTCCTCTTTTGGAGCCCACCAGCCCCTGAGAGGAGGGACCTGAGCCTTTAGCACTCCAGATAGATGACCCTAGAGAAGCCTCCTCAGAGTAGGAGGAGCCTGAGGCAGTGTTGGGGATCGTGGAGGCACAGAAGTAGAACAGAAGACCTTCAGCATGCAGTCCCAGTCACAGAGTGCCAGCCTCACGGTCTGGGGCCTTCTGTGACCCTGCTGTCCCCACCACCCCACGCAAGCCCTACTCCTCCCTGTGCTCCAGTCATGTGGCTGCCACCTCTGCCAAAAGCATGGCCCAGGGTCCTCCCTCCTCCCCACCCAGCATCGTCAGAGCCAGGGCTAGTGCAGTAGACACCTGCGGCAAGGAATACCACCTCAGGTTAGTAAAGAGGTGAAAGGTGAGTGGGAAAAAGCATTGGAAAGCCTCATGGTGGGGGAAGAGAGAGAGAATGTATATAATGTTTATTGACATTTTATTCACATGTCAGGAAATTCTCTCTTTTAAAGGGTACAATTTAGTGGTTTTTAGGATAGTTGTAAAATTGTGCAACCCTTACCCCCATTCAATTTCAGAGCATTTTTATCGTTCCAAAAAGAAACTGTTACTGACAACCACTCCCCATTTCCTCCATGACCCCTGACGTCTGGCCACCACTAATCTAATTTCTGTCTCTGTGGTTTTGCCTATAGGATTCTGGGTATTTCATATAAATGGAGTCACATGATACATGATCTTTTGTATCTGACTTATTTTACAGTATAATGTTTTCAAGATTCATCCACATGGCAGCAAGTGTCAGCACGTCATTCCTTACATGGGCATAGAATACTATGTGTTCTGTACATGTGCCAGAATATTGTGTATGTGGGTATACTGCATTTTGGTATCTGCTCATCATTCTATGGACATTTGGTTGCAGTACATCTTTCCTTTATGTGGCAGAATACTATTCTGAATGGATGTACCACACTTTGGTATGTGCTCATCATTCCACGGACGTTTGGTTTTTTCCGCTTTTTGGCTATTATGAATGATGTTGTTATGAACATTTGTGTACAAATTTTGTGGGATATCTAGAGTATATGCCTAGAATGGAATATTTTAGTAACTCTGTATTTAATTTTTTGAGGAAGTGCCAAACTGTTTTCCAATGTGGCAGCACCATTTTAACTTCTACCCACAACCCAGGTGTCAACTTTATTTTTCTCCATGTTTTTGATGACAGTCATCTCAGTGAGTGTAAATTGCTATCTCATTGTGATTATTCAATGAGTTTTAAATCAGTATTTAAAGGGTTGGCATGTTCTTTGTGTCAGGAATCAAAGCAAACCCCCAGTGTCCCTTGATTATAACTAACTATTCTTAGTTACACTTCTTAGAATAATAGTTTTCTTACAATTCTTAGAATAATAGTCTTTGGCTGAATTATGAAGATCTTCCTTTCCCTCCCCAGCTGACACAACATGTAAGTGTACGGCTTGGTCCATTTGTGGCTCCTCTGTCTTGGGAAAAAGGCCTCTCCTTTTAATCCTCAGGTGGGGGCAGCTCCCCACCCAGGATCAGGGCTTGGCTGGTGGGGCGTGGCCTGGACTTTCGTCCTTCGGAGCTCCTCTACAGGTGGCTTTGTTGGGGCGTGACCTACACAGCTGTTCTTGGCCTGCATTCCGCCACATTGCAGCCAGAACCTCGGTTTCTATTTCACTCAATTTTAGACAAGTGATTGAATGTCACAGGGCCCCAGTTTCCTCTTCAGTAAATAATATTGATGATAGTATTTCCCTCTTATAACCATAATCCTCTTATGATATTATGATAATTGAACTTTATATGAACTTTATAGAACAACTGGTCCAAGCCCTAGCAAATCAAAGTGCTTATTAAACAGTAGTTAATTTTATGTTTTATCCTAGGAGACTTGGCATGGATATTATTTCTTTTAGAAGAAGGGTCAGCAAACTATGGCCCATGGGCCAAATCATCCTGATTACCTGCCATGAGCTAAGAATTGTTTTTACATTTTTAAAGGGTTGTGATAAAAACAGAGAAGAATACATGACATAAAATGTCGCCGCTAAGGCCTGAAATGTTTCTTACCTGCCCCATTAGAGTAAAAGTTTACTGGCTCCTGGTATAGACCCTTCCCAGACAAGCCGCTCCTCCCCTGCCTCCTATCCCCACTTCAGGGCTAGATCTTCCTGCGTGTTGCCCCTGTGTCACCTGCACCTGTCTCTGTCCAGGCCCCTTCCGCGCAGATCCCTACAAGGCAGACCCTTTGCACCCTTCCTGCCCTAGATCTTCTGGCGCACAGTGGGAAATTCACAGGCATTGGGTTAGGGGCTGAAGAGGGGAGAGGATGCTGAATAACAGTTTTGTCAACTTCATAATTTTGTTTGAGTCCTGAGGAGAAAGGAAAATGACACTTAAATTTGACTGTGCCCTGTTCATTGCCCCTGAGCTGAGTGACACCCTTACTCCAGATTTCTTCCTGAATATGTTAGTGTGGGGTGACAGTCTGAGTTTCCCCTAGGTCGGCCTATATGGGGTGGACTTCCCAGAATCACCTTGCTCAGTAATTCCCGACTCCCTTCCAGAGAGGGCACATGGCTCTGGGTGACAGTCTGCAATGCGGTGGCCCTTGGGCGCCTACTGGAAAGAAGCGAGGGGGCTTTCTCTCAGCCAGGCCGTGTGAACTCCGGCTTCGTACCCACTTGGATGAGGCTGGACCCAGAGAAGGCATAGTGACTGTTTGAAAGTCTGCATAAGAGAAGCAGGCGTGACTGTGCCTGCTTGATTCTGTTACTTTAGGGCTTTTTTACGAATTTCTTGTGTCCATTTATTTCTTGCATTTTTACATTGAATTCCTCGTGCAGAAAGCAATGCATTGCTTTCACCCTGGAGCTTTCACTGATATTTGAAGGAATTAGCTGTGCAAACTGTGTTGGCATGATAATGCTTTCATGTTCTTTACTAAACATGATTTTTACTATTGATGTCTATGAACTTGAGCTCTATGTATGTAAGAAAGAGAGAGACTGATTTGTGGCCTGAATTACTCGTCCTCCCCCCTCCCCCCAAAAGAAAGTCCAGAAGAACCTGCAGGTGTCTAAGGTCCTCCCAGCAATCTGAGTTGGAGCAATTTTTATTTCTTGGGCCAAAATAGGCAGAGAGATCTTTTCAACACACAAGGAAAAGTAGAAAAAATAAAGTAACAAATGCAAAGGAAGGGTTTGCAACTCACATTGGTTTTTAAACTTTCTATAAAAAAAGAAGATAAAAAAAAGTAAATTACACTTCATTGTAAGTTTTCTTTAAAGTTGTCCAATGTGTGGGTTGTTTGCAAACATATTAGTATTGCCCACTGGCAGGAATGGGGGGATGTTTCCAAGTCATAATTCTAAACAATTGATATCAAAGCCTACCAAGTATCACTCCTATGAAACTTCAAAGGAATTGTTTATAAATACCTGAAAAGTAAAAGAGCATTTTCACTCCCGGAATAAGATCACACCTCAGCATGGAGTCAAGTACTGAATTTTGTTGTGTATAATGCAGATATTTTTGCCCACATTTTTGAGAGAAAAATAAGAATGCACATTATACATGGGTAGTATGAAAGATTAATTTTTTTTTTTTTTTAATAGAGACAGAGTCTCACTTTATGGCCCTTTGGTAGAGTGCTATGGCGTCACAGCTCACAGCAACCTCCAGCTCTTGGGCTTAGGCGATTCTCTTGCCTCAGCCTCCCGAGTAGCTGGGACTACAGGTGCCCGGCACAACACCCAGCTATTTTTTGTTGTTGTTGTTGCAGTTTGGCCAGGGCTGGGTTTGAACCCGCCACCCTCCGCATATGGGGCCAGCGCTCTCCTCACTGAGCCACAGGCACCACCCAAAAGATTAATTTTTGACCTTGTTTTTGGTGGGTCAGAAAAATGGATGTGCCTTATACACGGGAGACATTAAACACAGCAAAATGTGGTATGTGGTTTGGCCTTAAGAACAACTACACAACCCGGTCAAAAGTTGTTTGCTGATCACATAATTTCCAGGGTCAATGTACGCAGAGTTTATATTTAATGCACTTACACTAAAATTGGGAGGGAGGGATGCAAAAGATGGATTCTTTAGTTATACTTTTGAGCAAATTAGTGGGGTTTTTAAAAGTAGATCATACACATCGTCAGAAGAGTCTTTGCTATGGCTGAGCAGATTACAAATGCTACCATGAGTTACATATGTTGTGAGTGCAGAGGTACGTTTGTAACAACCATTTCTCTTTATCCAGCGAACTTTGAATCCCAACCATAAATATTTCATAAACTACCCCAGAAATGTTTAATGGCAGACTTTAAAATACTTGAAGAAAGAAAGCAGATAGACTCTATGAAACCCTTTCTGGTGACATGGTTTGATCACAGATCTGGAATTTTTAAGCTAATAATGATCCTCTTACAATGTTAGTATACCACAGGACCAAAAGGAGTGATTTGAAACCTGGAGCTCTTTTTACCATGAGTGGAATAATAATATCTGTGGCCATTTTTTTTTTAAATAAATAAAATCATCAGAAAAGTAGAAGGAGAAAAGGTCCCCATCAGAGATGCATTAGACTAAAAGCACCAGAAAACCTACAGTGGCCTATGCAGATGGAGAGGCCTGTTTATTTCAGTAAGCAGCAGAG
>CAUYPK010073333.1:0-20313 GCA_963574355.1 Loris lydekkerianus | reverse complement strand
TCTAGTTTCAATCTTCTACAGGTTGCCACCCAGTTTACCCAGCACCATTTGTTGAATAGGGAATCTTTTCCCCACTGAGTGTTTTTAATTGGCTTGTCAAAGATCAAATAACGGTAAGTAGCTGGATCCATCTCTTGGTTCATTTTTTAATTCAGATTAATACGAAGGTACAAATGATTAGGTGACACTGTTTTTCTAAGGTAAAGTTCAAGTTGTAGTTGACACAGTTGAGCTTTTCATCCTGGGGTTGTTCTGTACACCCCCACAATGTGTTGATCAGGTGAGAGCTTACCAATCCCCCTCCCTCCTCTTCTCTCTCCTCTTGAATATATTTGTGGTGTTCTCTAGTATGGGCACATAGATGTTTTTCTATTAGATTCATATTAGTATGGAGTACATTAGATACTTGCATTTTCGTTCTTTTTTTTTTTTTTTGCCAGGGCTGGGCCTGAACCCACCACCTCCAGCATATGGGGCCAGCGCCCCATTCCTTTGAGCCACAGGCGCCGCCCTGCATTTCTATCCTTGCAATACTTTACAAGGAAGAATGTTGAAACACCCCATCCAGGTAAATACAAAAGATGTAAAGTGACCATCTTTTTTTATAGCTGAATAGTACCATGATTTCTTGATGTACTAGAGCCTCCCATATGAACTGAGAATAATGTAATGCCAGAAGAGTGGGCTGTCAGTTTCTTTCACCATCCTTGCTGTGAGACCTAGGGACAAAGGCAGAGTTTCAAGCTAAAGCCCTTCACTTCCTTCTCTGGTAGATTTGCCAGGCATCTTGTGTATAGACAATAGGTTCTGTACTTTTTTGTGCTGTGTAATTTTTTCTCTTCAGGGAACTCAAGGAGGTGAGGACCTTTAATGAAGGACCTTAGTTAAGTAAAAGGACCAATTCTAGACTGCTAAGAGTCAAAATAAAAATTCGTAATGAGGAGTAAATGGACTACCCACCCCAGAACAGAAGCCACTCTACTGTGGGGGGAGATACAGGTGACATATGAGATGTACCCTCACTTCCTCCTAGGGGTCTCAGAGAGGTGATTGCTGTGGTTTGAGGGGAGATGGACTCAAGTCAGAAGAAGGAGTATCCCAAGACATACCCAGAGTCACAGTGAGGACCCTGAGTGAGGACTGAGGAGCTTGTCCACTCTAATACCGAGGGAGCCCCCTAGAATCCAAATCTTCCTTCCCTACTTTGAGCCCTGAGAAGTCTCCAGGCGGGTTGGTTGGCTATAACATGAAACACCTCACTTCCTCCTTCAAGTACGTATAGGACAGGACAGGAGGCCTGTGAGACCCTAGAACACTGCCCTTAAGACAAGTGCGATGGAGGTGGCCTTCGTCAGAAGCAAAAATGCTTAGTTTACCAAAGCCATTCACATCCTCCCTCTCCTCCTTAGGTTGTAGCCCCCATTGCTATGCCACCTACAACCAACATCAAGAGAGATCATGCCTCTAGGCGAGAACCATCAGTACAGTGCATGTGAGCTCCAGGCCCACAGGGAGATCCAAAGCCCAAAGTGCCCACAGGCACCTCATTGAGTATATCCAATGAGGACTCAGAAGTCAAGAAGAGGAGGAAAGTCAGAGAAACCTGCGGATTTTGCAAGACACTGAGAATTTGCCTACATTCCTTCTAGACTAGAAAGTGGCTTTTTGGGTTAATTCTCTGGTGCTTTCACCAAGTGAAAAAGCCCATCACAAAAGCAGATACGGCTGAAGAATGTCATAAAACAGTGTAAGGGGCACTTCCTGAGATCCTTAGGAGAGCCTCTGAACACATGCAGCCTATCTTTGGGGTTGAGATAAAAGAAGTAGATCACTATTATGTGGGGTTTTGTCCCCTGTGATTCACAGAAGATATTTTATTTATTTTATTTATTCACAGGTATTTTCTTAGAAATGTAAAAGAACTCCACATTCAAATAATTGGGATCATGAAATAGAGAAAAAATAAAGAAGATGTAAGTGGTGCCTGTGGCTCAGTGAGTAGGGCTCTGGCCCCATATACCGAGGGTGGTGGGTTCAAACCCGGCCCTGGCCAAACTGCAACAAAAAATAGCCGGGCATTGTGGTGGGCACCTGTAGTCCCTGCTCCTCGGGAAGCTGAGGCAAGAGAATTGCCTAAGCCCAAGAGCTGGAGGTTGCTGTGAGCTGTGATGTCACAGCACTCAACCAAGGGCAGCAAAGTGAGAGTCTGTGTCTAAAAAAAATTAAATTAAATTAAAAAATAAAGAATATGAGAGGTGGTCAATTCTTGAATTGTCTTATTCCTTTAGTCTTTCTTTTTGTAAAATTAGAGGATATATAGCAGGATTTGTTTGGCTTATTAAAAAATAAAGGATAACTTAAATTGTAATAGCTTAGACCTCTTGGTCAGTGATTTATTTACTGCTCAAATATTAATGAATTCTCTGCTATCTAGAAGGCTCCATGTTAGTATTGGGGATGGTAAGAAAAAAAAAATACAAGTCATGCTTGCTTCGGCAGCACATATACTAAAATTGGAACGATATAGAGAAGATTAGCATGGCCCCTGTGCAAGGATGACAAGCAAATTAGTGAAGCATTTCATATTTTAAAAAATTATATATATAATATATATATATATAGTCTGATGTGTATAGAGTTTTAGTGGTTAGGAGCAGCTATCATATAAAAAAGATGGTAAAATTATCTCTCAGATTTAATGGTCAAGGTTAAAGGGGTGTTAGGCTCAGCACCCATAGCGCAGTAGTTAGTGTCAGCCAAATACGTATATGTACACCATGGAATATTATGCAGCCTTAAAGAAAGATGGAGACTTTACCTCTGTCATGTTTACATGGATGAAGCTGGAACATATTCTCCTTAGTAAAGTATCTCAAGAATGGAAGAAAAAGTACCCAATGTACTCAGCCCTACTATGAAACTAATTTAGGGCTTTCACATGAAAGCTATAACCCAGTTACAACCTAAGAATAGGGGGAAGAGGGAAAGGGAGGGGAGGGAGGGGGGAGGTGGGCAGAGGGAGGGGAGTTGGTGGGATTACACCTGCGGTGCATCTTACAAGGGTACATGTGAAACTTAGTAAATGTGGAATGTAAATATCTTGGCACAGTAACTAAGAAAATACCAGGAAGGCTATGTTAACCATTGTGATGAAAATGTGTCAAACGGTCTATGAAGCTAGTGTATGATGCCCCATGACCATATCAATGTACACAGCTTTGATTTAATAAAAAAAAAAAAAGCCAAAAATCAAAAAAAAGCTTTGATTTAATTAAAAAAAAAAAAATGTTTCTTGGTGTCATGGAGCCCTTCTCCCCAGACTGATTTTGTATACCAGCCTATTCATTAGCCTTGTGAAACTTTTTTTTTTTTTTTTTATTTGAGGGCAGGTACTAAAGAAGGTGTCTGCATAAGTCTATGTTCATCAAATCTGCTGCCTGATGAAGGCGTGTGTGTATGTGTGTGCTTTGTGTGTATGGACTAGCGTGCATGTGTGTGTGTCTGTACACGGGATGTGTGTGCACATGCACAGGGGCAGGCAGCAAGGGAGTAAAAATCCAGGGTACCACAGGGGCGTGTTCGGTGCGGTTTTCCTCGGTGCAGTTTTCCTCCGTAGGAACAGCCGGCGGATCCAAATGGTTATTTTTCTTATGCTAAGGGGATCAATTTTTTTGGTTTTTTTTTTTTTTTTTTTTTTTTTTTGCCTTTCCTCTCATCTCCAAATGCACAACCTTTAAAATATGTCTGTTTATTTTGTTTACATATCTGTAAATTTTTAGTAAATTGCTTCCTATAGCTGCATCATCTGTAAATTCTGGAGTAAAACAGGAGCTACCCAGAACCTGGCCATCTCTGCCCTCCTCCTGGGCCTGAAGTGGTCAGAGAGACGCTGCCAGTGCTTACGCTGGTGGGTATGAGTGTCAGGCCAGGGACGGTGGCCAAGGATGAAAATGTAACATTCCAACATAGACTAACCGAGATCGATGCATAGTGCTTCACTCTTTTTGTCCTATTTTAGCAACAGCTAGCACTTGTCAGGCCTTTATTCCTCTGTCCTGAGAGCAGAAAACACAATCATGGAGGGATCAACAGGAGTTTCATTGATCATTCCGTAAGAATCAAATTGTGCTCCATGCATTTTTCCCTTGGTTTGGCAAGGATGCTGGAGTTCATCAGTCTAACCCTGTCAATTTACAGATAAGGAAAATGAGGCCCCCAGGGGTTAAGTGATGGGCCTGCCATGTGGCATGGTTGATGGGGCAGCGGAAGCCTGCGACGTCTCCTTGGAGTCCCCTCCTCTCTGTTTTCTTTGGCTGATCTGCGTGTTTGCAGTCAGCGTGCCAGGGTCAGACCCCCAGTCTGATGGCCCAGCAACCAGCTCAAGCACCCTCTGAGAAGTGTGGCAGTGGTATTGTGGCTCTTGTGGGCGTCATCCCCAGACACAATGAGTGGTTCTTGGCTAAGACACAGGGCTGATTTATTCAAGCTGTGAGCAACTGGGCTGGCCAACAGAAGAATCTGGCTGTGTCAGTGTTGCCAAATACCGATCCCAGTGTAGATGAGTCTGAACAGACTACTGATAGTAGGTTCAGGTTCTGGCACCATATGACTGCAAATGTTTGCTCTGGAATATGGATACCAGAGAACTACTTTTTTGAAAAATGAACTGTTTTAGATCATTTTCAGATTCTGAAGGAGCTGAGGGCCTCAGATGACTAGAAGGAAAACAAAGTGTGATTTAGACTTCTGCAAGCATGTTAGACTGCACTAAGGCAGACGTGGACCCTCCTGCTGCAGACGGAGAGGCCAGGGAACCGCTCGTAAAACACTGAGTACGTCACTGATCGTGTGTTGAGTGAGGAGAGCAAACAAGCAGAGCAGTAGGTACAGACTCATTTCTCAGTGCTCATTCTTGGGGCTTGGCCTTTGTTGGGTTTTGGGGTTTATTGGGTTTCCATCTACTCAGGAGGATCTCTGGAGTCTGAGTTGGAGGTTGCTGTGATCTATGACACCACGGCACTCTACCCAATAGAGAATGGGCCTACAGCGTGGGGACTGGAATTCCGATGTCCTGAGATAGATGCAATTTTGGCCTAAAAGAAATGTGGGAGCTAGAATTTGGACCTTGGCCTAAAGTTCAGAGCCTTGAAGTTCTAACTGTACTTTAAAAGGGAATTGGAAATTAAAATACCAGACTGTGTGTGAGGTGGGCTCCAAGTCTGTTCTGTCTCAGTAGCCCAGGAACCAAAGTTAAAGCCTTAACGTAGAAATGGGTAGAGGCCATTGATGCCTTAAGGCTGTGAAGAGTGGTTAGTGCAGAATTATCCTGTAAGCAGGCTTCCACCATCTAGTGTATATAAGGTCCAGAGATAAAATAACCCCCACTGAGGATACGATCACAAACACACACACACACACACACACACACACACACACACACAAACAAATCTACTACCATGGGGTGGAAGAGATGATGTTAGGAAATATAGCAAATGGGACAATCCAAATCTCCAAGAACCTGAAAGATTACAACTTGAAAGTTCATGATGAAGCACAGGTATCCTTCACTTTGCAGATGGGTGCTGGCCACAGCCTGTTAAACAACAGACAACAATAAAAAATATAGCCGGGCATTGTGGCGGGTGCCTGTAGTCCAGCTACTCAGGAAGCTGAGGCAAGAGAATCACTTAAGCCCAAGAGTTGGAGGTTGCTGTGAGCTGTGATGCCACTGCACTCTACCAAGGGTGACAAGTGAGACTCTGTCTCAACAAAAAAGTTTTTTTTGAAAAGCTTTTAATTTCATATTTTTATTTACGTGTTTATTTGAGACAGAGCCTCAAGCTGTCACCCTGGGTAGAGTGCTGTGGTATTACAGCTTACAGCAACCTCCAACTCCTGGGCTCAAGGGATTCTCCTGCCTCCGCCTCCCAAGTAGCTGGGACTATAGGCGCCCACCACAACGCCTGGCTATTTTTTGGTTGCAGCCATCATTGTTGTTTGGCGGGCTCTGGCTCGATTTGAACCCACCAGCTCAGGTGTGTGTGGCTGGCGCCTTAGCCACTTGAGCCGTAGGCCCCAAGCCAATTTCATATATTTAGAGACACCAACTCACCGTTACCTAGGCTGCCCTTGAACTCCTGGGCTCAAGTGATGCTCCCATCTGTGCCTCCCACATAGCTGGGACAACAGGCACATGCCACTGTACCTGGCCATTTTAATGTTTTGAGTTATGTGGAGGTGATGACAATGACAAGGATGAAATTAATTGAAAAGCACCTCCCCCAGTCCCACTGTTTCTCCTCCAATGGAGGCCTGTCACTTCCTGGCCCTGCCCACCTCACTTCTTCCCCACAGCTGACACTGCCCTTGTCTCTGTGGTTTACTGCCCAGAGTTGTGGTTTTCCAGCTGAGCTTCTACTACTGAGGGTCTTAAACACAGAGGGGTCTCGGGCCAAAGGTCAGTGCCTCAAATGCTGCATACTTCCCTCATCTTTTGGAGATTTGATTTATATTAGACTGTTAAAGACCTTGAGAACTGCAGTAAAGAGACATGTTTCCACAGTGTCCTTTCCTGAAGTAATACCTGTTACCATGTGTAATTCTGAGGCTATTGTGGGAAGCACAGTAAGTTCATCGTGGCATTCAGGCCCCTTCACAGTGTCGGTGCAGCCTGCCTTCCCAGGCAGATTGCTCATCCCTGCCCATGTCCCTATGAACCTCTGCCTTTAGCCATCATAGAAAGCTGCTCTAGTTCCAGAACAGTAAGACCTTGTGCTGTTAACCCTGCTGGAGCTGCCTCCTCCCACCTCCTAAGACTCTCTCTGTGGACCATGTGAGATAACCTTCTTGTGCAGAGTCTTACTCAGGGCTCCCAGTAGGTAGAGTCATGTCTGTGCTTCTCTGCAGCTGTAGCATTTTGTTCTGCTCCTGGGATTAGTCGTGGACATGCAATCAGTGTGCTGCCCTGCAAGTCTCCTGCTGGGTCTTGGGGCTCAGGGCAGCACCTGCCTTCCAGGAAACAGGGACGTCATCAGGGACAGGGCTAGTTTGTTTCCCCACTGCCTAGCCCACCGCACCTTCCTGGGCCTCAACTAGCTCAGGGAGCCTATTTGCCACTGTGGTGTGATCCTTGCACGACATAGGCCATGCTTGCCTCTGCCTTTGTGCCAGTATATATGGCCAAGTGTGACAGAGATTCCTAGATGCGACGAGACCTCATTGCACAGTGGTACAGTGTCTGGCCAAGAGTCCGTCCGTCTGGTTCTCCCAGCCACTTCTGCAGGTGAAGGTGAAGAGAGGAGGAGAGCCCTGCTGCAGGAGCTGAGGGGTGGGCAGGGAGTGGGCCCTGGCGGGGATCACGGTGAGCCTGGGTTACTTCCAGATGTCCCCAGTGAAAAGAGCTGCTTTGTATTGAATCTGATTGGATACTTAGACAACATCATTTTTTTTAAATGTGTTTTTTGAATATGCAGATTATATTTTCGTTCTCTTATTTTTCTCATAGTGCTGTAGGAGAGGAGGGAAGTAACCTTTACTGAGAACATTGTGTATACCAGGCACTATTGGAAATGCTTTAAATATCTGGATTATAGGGTAATCTATATTAATATATCTATATCTATGCTCACCTCAGAAATGAAGATACTATTTACACATTTTGGCACAGACATTGTAATGCAGTTCTTCTTGTTGGGGAATATGTAGCCAAGGTATATGAACGTGGCCAAGGTAAATTAATCCCCACAATGTGCTGTTTTCTCTCTGCAGGGGCATTTTAACCACACTGAGAATCGTTAGAAGATACCATCTGGAAAAAAGAATATTCTGATTTTGGTTTTGACCCGTCTGGGTGAAGCAGGCATCAGTCTCCTACAGATGCATCTGGGTGCCCCGGGCCCAGGGGTTCTTTGTCCTCCCACTCAGGTAACCCTACCATCCTCTGCACCAGAGGCAGGAGGAGCCACATCACTTCAAAATGTATCTGGCATTAGAGGGAGACCCGTTGCATTATTTAAAAGTTAAAAAAATTCCATGTCAAACTCCCTATGAGGTGTGGCAACCGTGCTAATGGAATCGTGTCCAGACACAGTCCCACTTTCGTACTTTTCAGTTTTATGGGTGTATTCAGGGCTGCTTGTGTACTCTTTAAAAGACTTATTTTTTTATTTAAAATGCTGTATAATCTTAAATGAATTTTACTAAATGCTAGTATTTGATCTGTATAATTCTCCAACCAAAGTTATCGAAGATAGGACCCCTTTTTTATTAAAATGGAAATTGTTCTTTTTCTCTCTCTCTTTTTTAAATTGTTGTTGTTGTTCATTTTCTGACTGTGGAGATTGGAGTAATTTTCCTGAGGTTTGAAAGCTTCCTCAGATATCCCGTCCACATAATAGACAAGGTCCAAAGAAACCACTGGATTATAGAATTGGTCTCAAGCTCTTTAAGCTCCCAAAGCTAGGGGAGGGTTGCAGTCCCATGAGGCCTGATTTCCTCGCGTTATTCACAGAGGCCAGTTCCCTGGCAGGGGTAGCCTCAGCACTGGCCTTGGGAAGAGCCCAGTCCACACATCATCATGGTGTTCGGTGTGTCCACACTGAAACAATGGGGCAGAGGAAGGCAAGACGTTGACAGGTGCGGGCACAGTGCCACTTGTGATAAGGATTATCCAGAGTGACAGGACACATCTCCATCAACCCTGAATAAGACCCCAGAACTGTAACCAGATTAGGAGGACCCTTATCCCTGCCAAAGCAGTCAAGGCTGTGAGACAGGAAAAAGTACCAGGATCTGTGACCTTCAAACCTATTTCTTTTAAGAGTTTGTGTTTGTTCGTCTCTTTTTAAAATGAAATACACATTCTAATTCTGATGGAAAAAAATGAAAACTCTTAGGTTCATGTTCTGTTTTTTGTGAGTAAACTCCTCCTGTCCAGCCAAATTCATGGGGAGAAGAGAAGTCTGTGTATTACTGGCAGGTGTTTTGTAATTGAAGCAGCTCACAGAGCACCCCAGATACTTATTATACAGGAAGGAAATCTCTCAGGTAAAGAACTGTCCTGCTCTGTGGAATATGGCCCCATCTCCTCTCCACCAGCCATCTGACTGTGTGACCCTAATGAGTCCTCGTCCTCAGCTTCCCCTGTGTAGTGGGGACAGCTCCCACAGGGCTCATGGTCAGCACATGCAGGTGTGTGGCGACTACTCAGTGTCTGCCCCTCCCTTCTCAAGGCATAGCTCCCCAGACCCAAAGTAGGCCTCTGTCCTACAAAGCCAAAGGTCACAGCAGGTTATGACCGTGTGGAAATGACAAAGAGGGTGAGGTGCAGCTACCCAGAGTGTGGGGACCAGCAGTTTCATCACAGCTGCTTAGCACTGTAATGAGAATACTAGGCATGGGGAGGCTAGTGGCAGGGCACCTGAAGGGTGTGCCAACGTTTCTTTGCATTTAGTAGAGGCCACAAATTAGACTGCTCTGAAATTCCAGCCGCCAGGCCACCTTTCTAGACTTGGCACATACCTCAGCCCCACCTTAGATGGGCCTTGCCCCAGCAGGGTCCCACCCATGGCCATGCAGCCCTGGAGCATGGAGCAGCCCTGGCAGCTCACCCTCCTTCCCCTTCACTGACTGGCTGTCATAGCTGCCCCACCAACCCAGCTCCAGAATTATCCCTGGCTACGAGAATGGCCTCTACTCCCCAGCTCAACTACCCTCCTTTTGGGCCCTGCAGCCTAAAAAAGCATGAGGAAAATGAACATTTTGGTAGAACTGATTTAAGTGAGTTTTGAATGATTCTACATAGTACATCATTGTAGAAGAATGTGGAAGATGCAGAAAGGAGAGCAAACCCACCCGTCCCCCACAGCCACACGGACCTGCTGGCCACCTGGCCAGATGCTGTAGCAGGTGTCCACCCTCTGGGATAGGCGTTCTGACCACTCTGCCTGGAGCAGTGTGAAGCCTGCCCCCTCGAATAGGCTGTCTGCAAAGTAGAGAAGCCTCCTCACCTCCGGAGAGAGCTGGGTGCCCAGCAGGAGGCATCACCCAGCTTGGGAAGGAGGGGGTCTCTGGAAGAGCTTTCCACAGGACTCCCCCTGCCAAGTCAGCTGTCCACGCAGCAGGTACTGACACCGATTAGCTAATAGGCAAAATCTGAAGAGATGTCACTGAACTGGGTTTTGATGCACCCATGAGGAGCATGAAATGGGATTATCCCTTTAAAGTGCTTCCTCTTTGTTTTCTTTTCAAAGGAGAAGAAAAAAGACACTTTCGTATACCCTGAGGAAACAGACTAGGCATTTACGTGTATATTTCCATTAGATAAATTTTTAATTTGTTTTTAAAACATAATGTATCATTTTTTGTGTAGGAACTAAAAATATCAAAACACACTTAATCATTTACAAAATAAGTTTATCACTGTTTCTGAACTAACAAATAAATAACCTCATTTCAGAAAATTTAAAAGCATGGTAGATGGTTAACAAAGATAATGGTAACATCATTTGAATTGTTTTTCTCTCCTTTAAAATATGGTTTATTTCAAGATTTATTTTTAAAACATTAAAAGGTTATACCTGAAATTCATATTTCATAACAAAAAAGTTTAACCCTTCTCCTTCACCAATGTTGCGTAGAGACTTTTTTTTTTAACTTGAAGTGTTTTGAACACACACAGAAGTTGACAGAACAAATAGTGCCCGGAGCCCTGTCCGCCCCAGCCCCTGTGCTGGAAGTGCACCCAGGACAGAGTGATTTCAGCTGCAGCGTTTTCAGTGTGTCTCCCAAGGGGACCCTGAAAAGCAGAGCCACAGTACAGTCGTCCTCCTGAGCACAGGGTCCATGGTAACTCCTTCTGTAGCGTCATACCCAGTTTCTGATCAATTTTCTATGTACTTTGTCAGTTTCATAAATGATTGTTTTTTGTATCGTGGTGTTTTTTTACAACTTGTTTGAATTATGACTAGCTGACATGTCTCTGAGTCTCCAGTGAAGGTCTCCCTCCACCTCTTCTTGCTCTTCACAGTGCATTTTTCAAGAGACCAGTCTGTTTAGTTTTTTATCAGTTTTCCCAACTGTGTGTCCCTCATGTTTTACCTGCCTCTCTGACCCTGTATTTCCTATAAATTGGTAGTTACTCCAGAAGCTTGAGTAGATTCAATTTTGTTTTTTTCTGCAAGTCTAATCCTTGCCCATCTGCTGGTCTGACCTTTGCTACTGACTTTGTGGTTGACTTCCATAGAATGAAGCGTGTGTGTGTGTGTGTGTGTGTGTGTGTGTGTGTGTACCTTGTTTGTGTGCCGTGTGTGTGTACCTTGTGTGTGTACCTTGTGTGTGTGCCGTGTGTGTACCTTGTGTGTGTGCCGTGTGTTGTGTGTGTGCCTTGTGTGTGTGCCGTGTGTACCTTGTGTGTGTTCCGTGTGTGTACCTTGTGTGTGTGCCGTGTGTGTGCCGTGTGTGTGCCGTGTGTATACCTTCTGTGTGTGCCGTGTGCTGTGTGTGCGCCATGTGTGTGTGCTGTGTGTGTACCTTGTGTGTGCCATGTGCTGTGTGTGCCGTGTGTGTGTACCTTGTGTGTGTGTGATGTGTGTGTACCTTGTGTGTGTGCCGTGTGTGTACCTTGTGTGTACCTTGTGTGTGTGCCATGTGTGTGTACCGTGTGTGTACCTTGTATGTGTGCCGTGTGTGTGCTGTGTGTGTGCCATGTATGTGTGCGTGCCATGTGTGTGTGCCGTGTACCTTGTGTGTGTGCCGTGTGTGTATGCCGTGTGCTCTGTGTGTATGTGTGCCGTGTGTGTATGCCGTGTGCTGTGTGTACCTTATGTGTGTTCCGTGTATGTGTACCTTGTGTGTGTCATGTGTTTGTACCTTGTGTGTGTGTGCCGTGTGTGTACCTTGTGTGTGTGCCGTGTGTGAACCTTGTGTGTGCCATGTGTGTACCTTGTGTGTGCCATGTGCGTGTGACATGTGTACCTTGTGTGTGTGCCGTGTGTGTCTTCTTATTATTATTTTTAAGAGTTCTTTATATATTAAGTCTATTAAGTCTGTTTATCTCTCATGTTGCAAGTATTTTTCCCATTTATCGCTTTCTTTTCAATGATTTTTACATATCCTTTGTCATGAGAAAGTTTTTCAATGTTACATCTGTCAGCTTTTTTCTTGGTTTCTAGCTTTGTAATTCTTCGAAAAAGGTCTTCTAGCTGGGCATTGCAGCATATGATTGCAGCTATTCTGGGGGCTGAGGCAGGAGGATAGTTTGAGCACAGAGTTCAAATCTAGCCTGGGCAACCTGATAAGACCCTTAAAAAAAAAAAAGGGGGGGGGGAAAGACAGGCCTTAAGTCCATTGAGAGTGAACATCTATCATTTTGCTTGATTACAAATATTTAAAACTTTGGTCTAGCTATAATTTTGGGGTGTTAAGAGTGCTATGTCTAACTTCATTTTTTCCCAATTATTAACCAATTATACTAAGAATATCTTTATTCCATTAACCGTGAGTTCTTGTTTTATTACGTGTAGGGTGGTTTCTGCACATTCTTCACTGTTCTCTGACCTTTCTCATCCAGTGGCTGTCAGGCTGTGCGTGTGCCATGTGTATTCAGCCTTTTTATTAAACACAGTTGCAGAAGAGTTTTCAGGTCCATGCACCTGAAAGTGGTGAAGGAGTTCTTTTCATCTCTCTTTGATAATTTTCTGTGTCATAATGTCCCTGGCTCTTCTCACATGCTCATGCTTCCAGACCAACTTAGGATCATTTTGTCAAATTTTGAAAACAAAAACCAGATAAAATATTGATTAGATTTATGTAGCATTTATTGGTCAGTTGTAGGATTAGGGGTAGCTTTACAATACTGAAACTTGCCCAGAGAGATAGTACATTTTGCTGTGATCATTTTTTTCCCTCATTTTTTGCTCTGTTGGTTAGGTCTGCTTCAAACTTGATCCAGGTCATCTTCATTCCTGTTTCTTCCTTTTCTGTTTATTGCTGTCACACTAGATCATTTCCTGAAAAACTGCGGTTTAAAACATACTAGTGCACTTTAAATGCAAGGGGAGGGAAGCCGCCTCTACTGAACAACACCGTCAGGCACTGTGCTGATTTACTTTACATAGACCATCGTGTTTAACTCTCAGAAACTCTGGGAGAGTTATCTTCATTGTTCTGGTAAGGATGGAGGCTCAGGCAGCTGCAGCACTGGTCTGCAGTCAGCGGCCTCGCTTCCCAGCCGGCCTCCAGTATCTGCCTCCTTCAGACTCTTGCTTACCGACCACTCATGGACCTGTGGGATGGGTATGGTTAAAATGCAGACTCTAGTTTTGTGGCGGAGTCTGGGATTCTGCACTTTGAATCACGCTCGGGGCTGTTGTAGCACGCTGCCCAGGTCATTCAGGGTTCAGTGAAACGGTGAAAGTGAAAGTTTCACAAAGTGAAACTTTGTGCAGGTGCAGAAATCTCCTGGCTCCGGGAGTAGAAGTCATTCTGGTTTCTGGAGTAATTTGAACAATTCACTTTGGCAGTCTAGGAAGCCACTGTCACCTCTAGTGACATCAGAGGGCTAGGCATGCTGCCACTGTTGTGGGTTTTTTTGGTTTGTTTGTTTTTGAGACAGAGTCTCATTTTGTCATACTAGCTAGAGTTCCATGGTGCCATAATAGCTCACAGCAATCTCAAACTCTTGGGTTCAAGCAATTGTCTTGACTCAACCCCCTGAGTAGCTGGGACTACAGTCCCCCGTCACCACGCGTAGTTTTCTAGTTTTAGTACAGGTGGGGTCTCTTGCTTAGGCTGGTCTTGAATTCCTGAGCTCAGGTGATCCACTCAACTCAGCCTCCGAGAGTGCTAGGGTTACAGGCACGAGCCACTGTGCCTAGTCCCCTGTGCTATGACCCTGTGCCTCACTCATCTGCAAAGCGAGATAACAGTGCCCACACTATAACTCTCTGTGAGGAGTCAGTGATGGACTTAGGATATAGTATGGCCACAGTAATCACTATTACTGTTGCATGTGGGTGTACAGGGCCACCGAGATGTCAGTGAGTAAGGAATTACATCCAGGCCTCCTCTGGTATCCACATGCTGACACCACTGTGAAGCTCCCTCCCCCACAGCCACAGGCCTGGAGAGCCTGTCTCATCTCACCCTCCCCAACCACTAGGGGTCTTAGGTAGGATTCTTGGTTTTTATCAGATTTTAAGGGACTTTGGGAGACTTCTGGCCCATCAGGTAGCAGTACATGGCACACTTGGTGAGGATTTCCTGGCCATTCCTCACATGAGCTCTGTTAAGTCTTCTGCAGCTGGTAGGAAAATAGGGCTGTGCTGTGCGCACCTGGAAAGCCGGAGGGGCAGCCTGGGGAAGATGAGAAAGTTCCAGAGATAGATGGATGTGGTGACGGTCACACAGCAGAATCAATGTGCTAATGCCACTGAACTGTACACTCAAAAGTGATTAAAACAATAAGTTTTATGTCACATATATTTTACCATAATGAAAAAATAAAAAGACATACAGTGGTTCAACCTTTTCCCTTCTCTAGGAGACATGACAGTGTTTCTTTCCCTTGTCTCTCACTGACTGTGGACAATCCAGATGCAAATTCTCTGTCACACGTGTGACACACTTGGAGTGTCCTTAGTAAGTGCTGGGCCCAGGATGCTTTGCTGTTGAACCAGGCACATGCAGCGGTCCTGGGAAGTGCTCCCTAGTCCTGCCAAGGACAGCACCGCCACTCTGCCTGGGGCAGGCAAAGCTCATGTCCTCTGGACCACAAGCCGGCATGGCCAATGGCTCCTCAGGTCAGTAAGGGTTAACTGCACATGCATGAAACACACAGTGATTTCTTAGCTCCAAATCAGGACATATGCAATTTCTGGCATCTAAACTACATATGTGAAAATAATCACACAAATTTAAATCACATTTATCCATTTATTAAATGGCATTTATTAAAAAGAATAAATTTATTTAAAGAATAGAACCAAGGCTGGGCACAGTGGTTGACGCCTGTAATCCTAGGAGGCTGAGGCGGGTGGATGGTTTGAGCTCACCAGCCTAAGCAAGAACAAGGCCCCGTCTCTTAAAAAAAAACAGCCAGGCATTGTGGCGGGTGCCTGTAGTCCCAGCTACGTGGGAGCTAAGTCAGAAGAATCGCTTTAGCCCAAGAGTTGGAGGTTGCTGTGAGCTGTGACACCATGGCACTCTACCAAGGGTGACAAAATTGAGACTGTCTCAAAAATAAATAAATAAAAAATAAAGCCATCAACCAAAATGTATACATATCAATTAACATGATCTATTTGATCACTTTTCTTGTGAGGCCCTGTCATTCTTCAGGAAAGCCCACTCAGATGATCCAGATTTTTTAAGTTTTTTCAAACATTCTTAACAAGCCTCTTAATAATTTATTCGAGGCTTCGTGCCTATAGCTCAGTGGTTACAGCACCAGCCGCATACACCAAGGCTGGCAGATTTAAACCCTGCCCGGGCCTGCTATGCAACAATGATAACTAAAACAACAACAAAAAAATGGCATTGTGACAGGCACCTATAGTCCCAGCTACTTGGGAGGCTGAGGCAAGAGAATCACTTAAGCCCAAGGGTTTGAGGTTGCTGTGAGCTATGATGCCATAGCACTCTACCGAGAGCAACATAGTGAGACACTGTCTCAAAAAAAAAAAAAAAAAAAAAAAAAAAAACAAATAGTTGGGCATTGTGACAGGCACCTATAGTCCCAGCTACCTGGGAGGCTGAGGCAAGAGAATCACTTAAGCCCAAGAGTTTGAGGTTGCTGTGAGCTGTGACACCAGGCACTCTACCCAGGGCGACATAGTGAGACTCTGTCTCAAAATAAAAAACAAACAAAAAAAATTTATTCGAATTAGCAGAAGAAATTAAATTTCAGGGGTCATAAAGGCCTATCCAATTCCTAAAAATTGGTGGTCAAAAATGACCCTGTGGCCATTTGTATATCTTCTTTGGAGAAATGTCCAAAGCCCATTTTTTACCAAACTATTACTTTTTAGTTTTTGAGTTGTATGAATTCCTTATATATTTTGGAAATTAACCTCTTGCCATATACATGGTTTGCAAATATTTCCTTCCATTCTGGATGTTGCCCTTTCATGCTATTGGTTGTTTGCTTTGCTGTGAAAAAGCTTTTCAATTTGCTGTAGTTTCACTTGTCTGTTTTTGTTTTTGTTGCCTGTGTTTTGGGGTCATATCCCTGAAATCATTGCCAAGACTAATGTTGTGAAGCTTTCGCCATTTTCTTTTAGGAATTTTACAGTTTTAAGTCTTACGTTTAAGTCTTAACTTCATTTTGAGTTGACTTTTTTGTGTGGTGTAAGGTAAGGGTCCTGTTTCAATATTTTGCATGTGACTATCCAGTTTTCCCAGTATCATTTGTTGACGAGACTGTCTTTCCCCCTTTTGTATTCTTGGCAGCCTGGTTGGAGATCGACTGGTAATACATTCATGGACTTCCTATTCCATTGGTCTACAGCAGTGGTTCTCAACCTTCCTAATGCCACAACCCTTTAATACAGTTCCTGTGGGTCGCGACCGGCAGGTTGAGAACGGGCTGATCTAGGAGGGAGTGTGATACTTCCAACAGATCCATGAAGCTCAGTGTGTTAATGATCGGGGAAATGCAGATCAAAGCCACAATGAGCTATCACCTCACACCTGTGAGGGCTATTATCAGAAAAACTCCAACCAACCAAAACAAACAAGAGACAGGAAATGCTGGTGAGAGTGTGGAGAAATTAGAACCCTTGTGCCCTTGGTAGTAGTGAAAAATGGTGCAGCTGCTGTGGAAAACAGCATGTAAGTTCCTCAGAAGTTAAAATGGAATTACCATATGATCCAGCAATTCCACTTCTCGGTCTATGTCTAAAATAATTGTAATTAGGATATTGAAGAGATATTAGCACTCCTATGTCTATTGCAGCTCTACTGAAGATACCCAAGATGTGGAAATAACCTAAATGCTCATTCAAAGATGCATGGATAAAGAAACTGACTTATACATGCAATGGAATATTACTCAGCTTTAAAAAGGCTGTCATACGTGACAACATGAATAAACCCTGGATAAACCTGGAGGATGTTATGTGTAGTGAAATAAGCCAGTCACAGGTGGACAAATGCATATGATTCCACTTACATGTGGAATCTAAAAAAGTTGAACTCATAGAAGCAGTGAGTACAGTGATGCTTGTCAGGCTGGGGTGCAGGGGGGGGATGGGCAGCTGCGCTGAACAGTGGGTATAAACTTTCAGTTATGCAGAATGGTGAGTTCTAGAGATCGGCCGGATGACACAGTGAATGCAGAGAACAGCACTGTAATGTGCACTCAAAACTGTTAGGAGGGTAGATTTCATGTTAAAGTGCTCTTACCACAGTAAAATTAAAAACAAAAAACACACTTGTGACCCTCCGTGCACTTGGAGGGAGGGGCCGTGCTTGCTCCATTTCCTTCCAGTTGGGTTCTAATACTGCTGCTCCCCCACTGAAACGTCCCCCATTCCTGCTAAAGGGCCTTCACTCCCTCTCCCCAAAGCCAGTCGTTGCTCTGTGAATAGGTGGTGGGGCAGTCTCCTGGCAGTAGAATGGGCTGAAACTTGACAAAGCCGCCTTGTCTTTCCAGATGGTTCCACTTAAGCCGTGGTTTCACTGACATCCGGAGCAATTGATAAATGTGCTTAAGGCACACTGTCCGAGAGCTCAGGCTTCAGGGAAGCCTTGTGGCTGCTGTGCTCCCTCCACTGCGTGGAGTCCCACATCAGCCCTATGTCCCCAGAGTCTCACATTCAAGAGCACATTTCCAACACAGGTGGGATACTCTCGGGAGGCCTTTCCAGGCCTTATTCTGGAAAACACTGTCACAGATGGACAGTAAGAACCAGGTCTGCCTCCACAGTCCAAAAACCTTATAAATTACAGCTTCATTTTAGCATATTAAAGAATCCTGCAGCAGCTAAATATTATTTATATTTTTTCAGGCTCCTCCTCAGTCTTACAATGTTTGTGTTGTAGCATAACAAAAAAAGCCAACATTTTGTCACTGCCTCCACAGATCCATATATTTCCTGTTCACATAATTCAAATATGTGTGCAAGGCCATGCCTCAGATGTGGGGTTCCTGTCTGGTTGCAAAGGTTTCCCGTATAAGTGATCTCCACCGATATTCCACTGGAGTTAGCAACCATGTGTGGAAAACGTTCTTAGAATATGTATTATTTTCCTCCTCAAAGTTAATGCCAAAATTTTCAAGTCCTCTACTAATAATTTATCCTCAAAGCTACTGGGGCTCACTGAAGAGCACTGAAGATTAGAAGGCCTATAGTCTTATCTACTGGTGTCCCAGTCTAAGCTCTCACTTTAATCTCTTATTTTTATTAAAATAGCTCCTAATATTGGAATAGGTCGTTTCTGTTTGTGATTAGGCAAGCATAGTGCAACTTCATAACAGCCAGGGCAGAGGGGCCGGAGATTCAGCTGTGTAAAATCGAAGTGCTGTAGCTGAGGGGCTGGCAGCTCCCTCCCCACTTATCCTGGCTGTACCACCTGTGGTGGAAGGCATCACAAGGGTATGCTACTGGGTGTATGGGGCTGCTCCCAGCCCCCAGGGCACCCTTCTCCAGAGGTCACCTGGAGAGGCCTGGGGTCATACCCATGACCCAGTGGCCCAAAGTTGACAATGGGCCCCCATTCCCTCACTTTTCCCTTGGGCTCCATTCTAGAGGGCCTGGCCCAGGATAGAATTGCATTCACACAGGCTGGAAAGGGACCCCTGATGGTGGCCCTGTGAAGTGGGAGTGGCTACCAGTCACGAAAAAGTAGAAGCAATTATGATCAAGTGTTCTCAGTTCTGGTGAGAATGTGGATGTTTGCTATTTATTGTAGTTTTCTATTTTTTGTATGTTTCTTAGAATGCTCTTTCAAAAATTAACTTTGAGGCTGGGCATGGTGGCTCACACCTGTAATCCCAGAACTCTGGGAGGCCAATGCTGGCAGATTGCTTGAATTCAGGAGTTTGAGACCAGCCTGAACCAGAGCAAGACTCCTGTCTAAAAAACTAGCCGGGTGTTGTCATGGGCCCCTATAGTCCCAGCTACTTGGGAGGCTGAGGCAAGAGAATCGCTTAAGCCTAAGAGTTTGAGGTTGCTGTGAGCTGTGATGCCATGGCACTCTACCAAAGGTGTAGGGTGACAGAGCTCCCCACATGAAGGACATGAAGTGAGCCTGGTCAGGGTTAATTGGCTTTTGCTAACAGCAAAAAGGCTGGACAGAGGGCTGGGCTCCCCTGAAGCAAACACAGGGCTTGTTACCTTGGAAACAAAAAATTCTAGGAACAATAGCTCTGAAGTCATGCATTCCGTCAGACCTGGGGGTCGCAGGTGTTACAGCCTCACTCCCAGAGTCAGGGATCAGAGGTCGACATATGTGAAAACTATGTCGTAAGAAGCCTATAGGTCTCTGTGCTGTGGAAAAACAAAGCCATAAATCTAAACTGGGTAAATTGAATGTGCTTATGAGGAGTTTCACTTCCTCATTTCCCTTGCAGTTTTTGTGTTATGTTTAATCAGATTTGTAGTTAGAGTTAATTGTAGTTAGAGTTGACACATGTCTGAGAGGAATGTAAAAAAACAAAAGAAATTGTGTTAATGTGGAGATTTTATATTTACCCACAAGTTAATTTTAGATAGAGTAAGTTAGGTAAGATTTAGGTAATAGTAAACTTTATAGATTAAGTTTCTACACGACCACCAATGTATACAAGGTGGCACAAAATACAGTTTCTTTGTACGCCCATCTTCTGTGTGTGCAGTCAGTCCTTCCTGGGCCCGTCAGCAGTGAAGGAGCGGGCTCACACCTGTGGCAAAGCTGCTGACCCTCTCACGTCCACTACGAACACGCAACACAAAGGTGACAAAGTGAGATGCTGTCTCAAAACAAAAAAGAAATTAACTTTGACTAAGGAGCGAATAGGTAAGCCGCCACTGCAGTCTAGCCCCTGTGTCCTCTGTGCTCTCCCCAGGCCCCGAGAGAGGCACTTGCCAACTTTATCAGAGGTGAGACGTCAGGTAACTAGCTGACCTATGGACTCCAGGCCTTATGTCCTGTATCTAAGACTCTGCCTCATAAGGACTCTAGACCCTATGTCCTGTATCTAAGGCTCTGCCTCATAAGGACTCTAGACCCTATGTCCTGTATCTAAGACTCTGCCTCATAAGGACTCTAGACCCTATGTCCTGTATCTAAGACTCTGCCTCATAAGGACTCTAGACCCTATGTCCTGTATCTAAG
>CAUYPK010073332.1:0-46251 GCA_963574355.1 Loris lydekkerianus | reverse complement strand
TTTCCGGAATTAACCCACTATCCTGCTTTCGGACAACTGACACTTTGCTGGAGCTGCTGCCTCTCTCACGCTGCATCCCCCATTGCACTTGCACAGATGCCCTGGGAGACTGAGACCACTGCGCCCAGCAGGGGGACGGCACCCAGCCTCTCCCCAACACTTAATTATTTCGCCTTCACCAACATCAACTTTCCCTTTGATGCAGACTCATCTGGACTTGCTGAGGACTTTGGCTTTGGAGGCGAAGTCCTAGTGGGAACACCGACAACACAAAATTGCATTAGAAAGTTAACAGCCACGCTGTGCTCGAGGGACCTGTGGATCCAGCCCGGGACTGTGAGAGGAGTCAGCGGGTTGCACATGTGCGCTTACAAGTGCAAAAGAAAGTAGTTCAGAATTATTGATTTGATTAATTGTAAATTATTGTCATAGGGAGCCTTGGGAGCCCCTTGTAAGTACTGAATGCTGTAAGGTGGGTTGTTAATAATCTGGGGGCTGCCTGTATAGAAAAATTAGGTGTCTGAAGTTGACAGTAGTTATTATTTTATATTGATAATGACTAGATATCATTATCAATGAGCCAGGGGCAAATAATCTAAGATTATGTGTGTTTGCATCAGAATCACCTGGAGGGTTCTCAGAGTGCTGTTCTAGGGTACAGCCCAAGAATCTGATTTTTTGACTGTATTTCCCAGAAGCAGCTGATGCCACTGGTCTGGGGACCACACACAGAGAACTACTGGTTTTTAAGGAATCAGCTATGACCTAACTAACAGTTGGCAAATTCTCTTAGTGAAACTGATTTGCCTAAATCTCCTTTGTCATCCTCCTTTAAAAAAACATGTTAATAACTTTGATGTAAGCATTCCACATGGTATATCAATTCAGCACATTGTATCCCATAAATGCATTAATGTACACAGTTATGATTTAATTAAAAAAAAAAAAAAAAAACACTTCCCCAGGTTACCAAAAGCAAAACAAGCCTCTCACCCATCCTGTATTGCCTCCAGTAATAAAAAACTCCAGGGCACATAACAGTGGGATAATTCAAAATACTGGAGTTGGAAAAGCCACATTCAGTGCTTAGTCAAAACTCTTCAGTCCTGCTTTGCACACACACATCATCAGGAAAAGAAGCCCGACCCCAGAACCTGGTGTCTGGCCAAAGTCATACCTCTGCAAGCAGCTCTACCTAGAAAGGGGAGGGAAGGGCTCCCAGCTGCTGTAAGTGGGGGTTTGTGCAGAGCAGACCCTTGACATACTTCCTCTGTTATTCAAAGATGTTCATTATATTCCTTCTCAGTGTTTGACCCAGGATGCACAACTAGCTGGCCCAGCATGTGGGCAATGCAGATTATTATTTCAGACACAAGACATAAAACTGATGATACGTATTATGCAATTTCTTTATGATTTGCTACCCAAATCACAAAGCTCTTACTTCACTAATAATCAACCTGCTTGCTCCCATCTCATATAGCTAATAGATGCTAATTTCCAAAGCAATTGGTTTTTATCAGTTTGCAGCTTTCTTTTCACTAAATACATAAAATAATTTAATCATGTATAATGAAATTGGTAAGTAACTTTGTATATAATTCTCATTTGAGTACTCCTTCTTCCTCCTACAGGGCACAAGTACTTCACTCAGGAAGGCCAGGACTCCCCTCATTCCTCACTTCCTGTGAGACTTAGCAAGGTAGTCACTATAATTTAAATACTGACAAACAGCACATGTTAAATATTAGTTCCATAATGTCTAAATCTTAACTGCATTTACCAACTAATCTAAGATGAATCTCTATGTCTCAGTACATTTAATAATAGTACATTCTCAAAATATGTCTTAACATGTTAATTTAAAATAAAAAATGAATTCATACTTTTTCCTTAGAGGAAACAAGTCTGATTTGTTTTTGATAATGAGGCTGCTTTGCCATATATATGGTGAACATGCTTCCTAAGTTGAACGTGCTCCAAAGTTTTGACAAAAAGAGATGTGAAATATAGTCTGATAGAGACATCTTATTTAAAAATCATACTGGTATATTTAAGCTGATAGAGGCTATCTACTGCAAACCCATAGCCAATATCATATTGAACAGAGTAAAACTGAAAGCATCCCCACTGAAATCTGGAACCAGACAAGGACGCTCACTGTCCCCACTGCTATTTAACATAGTGTTGGAAGTCCTAGCCATTGCAATCAGGCAAGATCAAAGGAATCCAAATGGGGGCAGAGGAGGTCAAACTCTTCCTCTTCACAGATGACATGATCTTATACCTGGAAAACCCCAGGGACTCAACTACAAAGCTCTTAGAAGCGATCAAGGAATTAGCAGCATCACAGGTTACAAAATCAACACCCACAAATCAGTAGCCTTCCTATACGCCAACAATTGTCAAGCCAAGAACAAAATCAAAGACTCTATTCCTTTTACAATAGCACCAAAGATGAAATACCTGGGAATATATCTAACAAAAGACGTGAAAGATTTCTATAAAGAGAATCATGAAACTTTGGGAAAGGAAATAGCAGAAGATGTCAACAAATGGAAGAACATGCCATGCTCATGGCTGGGAAGAATCAACATCATTAAAATATCCATCCTAGGCTCAGCGCCTATAGCTCAGTGGCTAGGGCGCCAGCCACATACACCGGAGTTGGCGGGTTTGAATCCAGCCTGGATCTGCCAAACAACAATGACAACTACAACCAAAAAATAGTCGGGCATTGTGGCAGGCACTTGTAGTCCCAGCTAATTGAGAGACTGAGGCAAGAGAATTGCTTATGCCCAAGAGTTTGAGGTTGCTGTGAGCAGTGACACCACGGCATTCCACCATTCTACCAAGGTAACATAGTGAGACTCTGTCTAAAAAAAAAAAAAAAAAAAAAAAAAAAAAAAAAAAAAAATCCATACTACCCAAAGCAATCTATAGATTTAATGCAATCCCCATCAAAGTACCAATGTCATACTTTAAAGATCTTGAAAAAATAGTTCTTTGATTCATATGACACCATAAAAAACCCCGAATAGCAAATACAGGTGTTAGAAATAAAAACAAATCTGGAGGGATCATGTTGCCAGACTTCAGGTTATATTACAAGGGTAGATAGCTACAAAAACAGCATGGTACTGGCACAAAAACAGAGACATAGATCTATGGAATAGGATAGAGAATCTAGAGATGAACTCAGACACATATTGTCATTTAATCTTTGATAAGCCTAACAAAAACATGCAATAGGAAAAGAATCCCAGCACCTATAACAAATAGTGCTGGGAGAACTGGTCATCCACATGTGGAAGACTGAAACTGGACCTGCACTTTCTCACCATTGACAAAAATTGATTCTCATTGGATAAAAGATTTACATTTAAGACATAAAACAATAAAAATTCTAGAAGAGAGTGTAGGGAAAACACTTTAAGTTGTTGGCCT
The DNA here is from genome assembly GCA_963574355.1 of Loris lydekkerianus. Classification (NCBI taxonomy): domain Eukaryota; kingdom Metazoa; phylum Chordata; class Mammalia; order Primates; family Lorisidae; genus Loris; species Loris lydekkerianus. The sequence goes on along the minus strand of CAUYPK010073332.1, from coordinate 42,804 downwards.
GGGAAAAAACTTTATGAGGAAGACAACCCCCTCTCCCAGCAACTGCAGCAACACCAAAAATAAATAACTGGGACTTGATCAAGCTAAAAAGCATTTGTACAGCAAAGAGTACCACAAACAGAGCAAACAGACAGCCCTTAGAATGGAAGAAGATTTCTGCATGTTATGAATCTGAAAAAGGCTGATAACTAGAATCTACAGAGGACTCAAATAAGAAAAGTGCAAATAACCCTCTCTGTAAGTGGGCAAGAGATTTCAACAGAAGCTTCTCCAAGGATGACAGACGAATGGCCAAAAAACACATGAAAAAATGCTCATCGTCTTTAATCATCAGAGAAATGCAAATCAAAACCACTCTAAGATATCACCTAACCCCAGCAAGATTAGCTCACATCACAAAGTCCCAAAACATCAGATGCTGCCATGGATGTGAAGAGAAGGGAACATTTCTACACTGCAGTGGGATTGCAAACTAATACAGCCCTTTTAGAGAGAAGTGTGGAGAATCCTCAAAGATCTAAAAGTAGACCTTCTGCAATACCATTACTAGGTATCTACCTAGAAGAACAAAAATCATTTTACCACAAAGACATTTGTGCTAGAATGTTTATTATGGCTCAATTCATAATTGCCAAGTCATGGAAGCAACCTAAGTGCCCATTAACACATGAATGGATCAACAAACTGTGGTATATGTATACCATGGAATATTATGCAGCCACTTAAAAAAGATGGAGACTTTACATTTTTTACATTTACCTAGATGGAGTTGAAATACATTCTTCTCAGTAGAGTATCACAAGAATGGGAAAATAAATATCCAATGTACTGCATATTAATATGAAATCAATATATAAACAATTACATGTTCCTAAAAACAATACAACACTAGTATAGTTCAGTTCGGGGGTAGAGGGAAGTGAGGGGGAGGATGCATGGCAGAAGGAAGGAGGGCATAATATGGGATCTCACCTAATGTGCACATTGTGAGGGTGTATAACACACCCCCTGGGTGAGGGACTCTTCTACAAATGGAACTTTACCTTGGAAGTGAGAACAATGTAAACTAAATATTGTACCCTCATATTAATTTGAATAAAGTTTAAAAAAATCATACTGGTATGGAGTACCAAATTAATATATCTATATAGTTTTGAGACAGAGCCTCAAGCTGTCACCTCAAATAGAGTGCAGTGGCATCACAGCTCACAGCAACCTCCAGCTCCTGGGCTCAAGCGATTCTCTTGCCTCTGCCTCCCAAGTAGCTGGGACTACAGGTGCCTGCCACAACGCCCGGCTATTTTTTGGTTGCAGCCATCATTGTTGTTTGGCAGGCCCAGGCTGGATTCGAACCCATCAGCTCAGGTGTACATGGCTGGCGCCTTAGCCGCTTGAGCCATAGGAGCCGAACCCTAAATTAATATTTTTATTTCTTCATTATATCGGGTTAAACAAGGGGCCACTAAACGAAGGAATTAGAAAGTTCAATTTATTGTCGTGTAATTCTTGGTAAAGCTTTGTTTTAGTATATGTACCAGAAACTGAAAAAGTGAATAGTTCTGGCTCGGTGCCCGTAGCACAGTGGTTACAGCACCAGCCACATACACTGAGGGTAGCGGGTTCGAACCTGGCCTGGGCCACCAATGACAATAACAACTGCAACAAAAAATAGTTGGGCGTTGTAGCAGGCGCCTGTAGTCCCAGCTACTTGGGAGGCTGAGGCAAGGGAATTGCTCAAGCCCAAGAGTTTGAGGTTACTGTGAGCTGTGATGCTACAGCACTCTACCGAGGGCGGCATAAATTATATTGATAATTATCTGACAATTCAATTAGGACAACTTTCAATTTTATAGAAAGCAAAGAATTGGGAACTACTTGACTTGTAAGATATATTGCTTGGTCATTAGAACTATTCACTTTTTCTTTTTTTTTTTTCCTTGAGATAGAGTCTCACTATGTTGCCCTGGGTAGAGTGCCCTGGCTTCGCAACTCACAGCAACCTCAAACTCTTGTGAGCAACCTCAAATGCCTGTCACAACACCTGGCTATTTTTTGGTTGTAGTTGTCACTGTTGTTTGGCAGGCCTGGGCCAGATGCAAACCCATGAGCTCCGGTGTATGTGGCTGGCGCCCTAGCTGCTGAGCTACAGGTGCCAAGCCCACAACTGTGTTTTAATAATAATTTGATAATTGTAATAATTCAATCTAGAAATTTGTTTACTGGGAGGCGCCTGTGGCTCAGTGGGTAGGGTGCGGGCCCCATATACTGAGGGTGGCAGATTCAAACCCAGCCCCGGCCAAACTGCAACAAAAAAATAGCCGGGCGTTGTGGCAGATGCCTGTAGTCTCAGCTACTTGGGAGGCTGAGGCAAGAGAATCGCCTAAGCTCCAGGAGTTGAAAGTTGCTGTGAGCTGTGATGCTATGGCACTCTACTGAGGGTGATAAAGTGAGACTCTATCTCTACAAAAAAAAAAAAAAAGAAAGAAATTTGTTTACTGTAAAAATCTGCTTATTTATTTTTATTCATAATTATGATAAGATACAGATAACATAAAATTTACCATCTGGACATAAGTATGTACCTCCAGGAGTGTTAATTACAATCACATTCCTCTTCAAACAATCTCTAGGAGTCTTTTCATCTTGCAAACTAAAACTCTATAACATTAAAAAACAGCTTAGAAATATTTTTAACAAATACAGCCTTATGGCCACAAGGAAAAAAAAAACCCTTAACTTCAATTTTTGTAAGTATTTTTGCTGCAGAGAAGACTGTCAGGATAACTAAGCAAAAAAAATTTAGGATAAAATATAGGCCAAAATCTCTTAGGGGAACAATGGAAAGAATCAAAGAGAAAATATAATCAAAGAAAAAGGAACCATGTAGAATTTCTGACTATTAAAAAGAGGTCGTTCATCTTATTTTAAAATGCATGATGGTAGTATCAAGTCACCATAGCATTTAGATTTCACTGGCTATATTTAAAAGATCATGTGCTCAAAAGTTTTATTTTTAAATAAAATATTTAGAGCATGTAGGAGATTATATTCTTTGCAACTATTTATATTTATTATAAAAAATGTAGGTGCCAACTTAAAAATATATTATCCCCTTTACTGTGGTATTTTTTCAAACTTGTTTTAGAAGGTTATGTGAGTTTTGAAGACCACTGCATTAGTCCATAAGGCTTACCATGACAATGCCTCCACCCCTGAGCCACAGACCTTTGGGAACTGGGCCACACAGCATCACCGTAAAAGTTCTACCTCCTGTCCTATCTTCCATCCGCCCCTTGCCCCCGTCCTTGGAAAAACCGTCTTCTATGAAACTGGTCCCTGTTGCCAAAAAGGTTGGGGACCACTGGCCTAGACCACCATTCAAGGTCAGCAAGACACTCACAAATCCCTAATATTCTCAGTGTCCCTCATGAGGGCAATTTTCACACAGATGGTTCACAACAGGGTAACCACCTCAGCTTCTGCTGGGCTTCACTCATTCACCTACTGTCATCCCATATGCAAACACCTCAAAGCGAAGGTGTTTCCTGGGAGGTCATCTCTTCATTCCGAAGTAACAGAACTTCATTTAAAGATTAAAAAACAAGATCAAATTTACTAAGAAAAGCTTGCACTGTTCTTGACTGGCTTAGGTCAACAACAAATTAGTACAAAGCTGCATCAGAAAAGTCTACCAATTTCCACAACAGCAACCTGATTGTAGGCTAGTTCTTTTCCCAATAGTTGTTCTCAACTTTCCTAATGCCACAATGAATTTTCATTGTTACAAAGGGGTTGAGACCCACAGGTTGCGAATGCTGCAAAAGGATCCAGGGTTCCTAGGCAAATGGCTAATTCTAGGTACTTGGCAAAAAATTTATATGGCCTGTGAATCTCATCTTTCTTTTAAAAGAGCAAGAGCATGTGTTACTAGGAAGTTCACAGGCGTGCACATCCTTCTTCCCCAAAGCTTCCAGCTAATAAGCTGTCATTCCATTACTGTTTTGATAATGATATGTATTCTACTCTGCAGTCGACCCTAACTTTTATAACTACACCAGGATAGTAAACAATGGGGGGAATTCACTTTTTTGAAGTTATTACAAATGATCTCAAATACTAAATACCAAGATCAACAAGCAAAAGAATATCAGCCTCTACATGAAGATCATTTTTTTGATCATTTTTATTACCTTTAAAATGTATTCAACAATAACATTATCATTTTATTATAATTAGAAAACAAGGATATCCATGTATCATTGCTATCCATCTGTCTTATCCTATCTACTACTCTATCGCTGTCTCTGTCTACCTTCTTTCTTTCTTTTTTTTTTGAGACATAGTCTCAAATTGTCACCCCAGGTAGAGTGCCATGGAGTCATCATAGATTACAGCAACCTCCAACTCTTGTCCTCAAGTGATCCTCTTGACTCAGTTTTTCTACTTTTAGTAGAGATGGGGGTCTTGCTTTTGCTCAGGCTGGTCTTGAACTCCTGAACTCAAGAAATCCACCCACCTCAGCCTCCTAGAGTGCTAGGATTACAGGCATGAGCCACTGGGCCTGGCTGTCTATCCTTTCTAATTTATCAAAGTTTTGACTCTTTTCCTTCAGGAAGAAGGGAAAGCTCTGAGAAGTGTTTGTTCAATGAATAATACCCAAAAGTCAGTAGCTATAAAAGCAGGGCACCCTTGAGTAAACTATTTTACTGACAAAGTTCTTGCTCAAGAACAAAAAGATGGCAGAAACCCAAGACAGTTAAGAGCTTTGGAAGTGTGGCAGGAAATTGCTGTTTTAAGAGTTAATCTCAAAGCACTTCCAGAACAGAGGAAAAGGGACCTGCAAACTCTGCTCATCCAGAAAAGCAAGAACACTAGCAAAAATGGTAAAAATCAACTTTTGGATAACCATAGAAATTAAGCAACAGCTTACAACACTGCAGGAAGAGTTTATTCTAGAAAAACAGCTGAATCTCAGTAAGAACAGCAAGATTTGTGGTGCTATAATTTCCCTATCCTCCTTTCTTCAGCTGTGAAACACAGCAGCCTCACAACCTGAAAGGAAGTGGGACCAGTCTAGGGGTTCCCAAAGCCCTACTCTCACTCAGAGGGCTAACTGCCAGACCTGTCCTGCATAGCTCACTCATGGGAAAAGCCCTTTTTCTAGGAATCAGCAGAAACTATTTAAGATTTAAAGATCTTAAGATGAAAGTTTCCTTTTTTTTTTTCTTTTGACACAGAGTCTCATTATGCTGCCCTTGGTAGAGTCCCGTGGCGTCACAGCTCACAGCAACCTCCAACTCCTAGGTTTAAGTGATTCTCTTGCCTCAGCCATGTGGTATTCCCTTCTCAGATAAAACATTTATTTTAATAAACTTACTGTGAATAATTTGCTTAAAACTAATGAAAGTGGGGATACTTTCAAAGCAGCCACCTGTATGATATGATTAGCTGAATCTCTCCACCCTTATACCCCTTATATAGTGTGATTAGCCAAATCTCATATCCCACCTGCACATGGTGTTACTTATTCATTTGAGAATACATTGATGGCCTCTGTTAAAATTAAACTATTTTCTGGCCAGGCTTGGTGGTTCATGCCTGTAATCCTAGCACTATGGGAGGCCAAGGTGGGTGGATCGCCTGAGGTCATGAGTTTGAAACCAGCCTGAGCCAGAGCAAGACCTCATCTCTAAAAGTAGCCGGGTGTTGTGGTGGGCTCCCGTAATCCCAGGTACTCGGGAGGCTGAGACAAGAGGATCACTTGAACCCAAGAGTTTGAGGTTGCTGTGAGCTAAGATGCCATAGCACTCTACTGCAAGTGACAAAGTAAGACTCTGTCTCAAAAAAAAAAAATTAAATTAAATTAAACTATTTTCTTACAGACAAATGAAGCTACTAACATTTAGCTTAAATTAGTTGGTTTAATTCCTTAATCATTTAGTAAGTTTTTTTTTTTTTTTTTTTTTTTAGATAGAGCCCACCACAACACCCGGCTATTTTTTTGTTGCAGTTGTTTTTTAGCAGGCCTAGGCCAAGACCGAACCTGCAGCCTGGTGTATGTGGCTGGCGCCCTACTCACTGAGCTACAGGCACTAAGTCATAAGATTCTTTCTGAAATAAACCCAGAAGCAGTTGAGACTGCTATCTATATTTTTTAAAGTTTTATTTTTAAATGAAATGCTCAACATGCTGGAAATTATGTCCTTTGCAACTATTTCTATTTCTTTTTCTTTTCTTTTTTTTTTTTTTTTTTTGAGACAGAGCCTCAAGCTGTTGCCCTGGGTAGAGTGCCATGGCATCACAGCTGCCAACAACCTTCAACTCTTAGGCTTAAGCGATTCTCTTGCCTCAGCCTCCCAAGTAGCTGGTACAGGCACCCTCCCAAGTACAGGCGCCCACCACAATGCCCAGCTATTTGGGGTTGTAGTTGTTATTGTTGTGTGGCAGGCCTGGGCTGGATTTGAACCTGCCAGCTCTGGTGTATGTGGCTGGCTCCTTAGCCGCTTGAGCTACAGGCGCTGAGCCTATTTATATTTCTAATCCCCTTTATACTTGTAGCTCTAAAATTCTTTTGGCAGGGATGTGATGCTTGAAGACTGGTGCACTAGGGTATCAGGATCACTGCAAAAGTGCCTGTGGCATGGTCACAGCTAGGGCAAACAAGAGCTGGACAAACACTTTTAACGAAATGCTGGGGACTCCCACCTATTAATACGGCTACTATCAAAACAACAGAAAATAAAAAGTGTTGGCAAGGATGCGGACTATTGTGTACTACTGGTGGGAATGTAAAACTGAGCATCTGCTGTGAAAAACAGTATTATAGTTCCTCCAAAAATTAAAACAAAATTACCATGTGACACAGATATTCCCTTTCTATGTATATCCCCTGGATCCACCCACGTTCATAGCAGTGTTATTTACAATTGTTAAAATGTGGAGGCAACTGAAGTGTCCATCAATGGCTGAATGAATAAGCAAAATGTGACATATACATATGTTGGAATATTACTCGGCCTTAAAAAGGAAGAAAATTCTGACACATGCTACATCATAAATGAACTATGAAGACACTAAGCTGATTGAAATAGGCCAGTCACAAAAAGACAAACACTGCATGTTTCCATTCCTATGAGGTCCTTAGAGTGCTCCAAATCAGAGATAGAAAGCAGTGTGGTGGGTGCCATGGACTAGGGGAGGAAGAATGGGAATTATTGTCTAAGGGTATAGAGTTTCAGTTTTATAAGATGTGAATAGTCTTAGAGATGGATGGTGGTGATGGGTGCACAGCAATGTGAACACACAACAGGTCCTTGAATAATATTTTGTTCAATGTTGTTTTGTTATAACAATGCTGAGGGGAAAAAAAGATTCCTAGCTAAGGGTACTATCCATGTGGAGTGTGCATGTTTTCCCTAAGTTTAGGTGAATTTTTTCCAGGTATTCCAGTTTTCTCTCACAGATGTGCACCTTACGTTAATTGGCACTTCTAAATTGTCCCCATCTAATTGAATATGGGTGTGCATGAGCACCGTGCAACAGGATGGTTCCCACCTGTGGTATTGGGGTATGCTCTGGCCATCAGTGACCCTGAACAGGAATAAGCAAGTTGGAAAATGAATGAATGAACACAAATTATTTTAAAATAGAAACATGTAAAGGATACAATAATCATACAAATGCATGACGAAAAAGCTTAGCAAGCTGTCATATTTGTTACTGTGTTTGAACTGCATGGTAGGAGGAGGTACTCCTTACAATTTTTACTTGGTAAAGTTATTCCTTGATTTAAACACCACCACTACAACTGCTGTCACTTACTGATTCACCAAATGGGTGAATAATTTTTTTATTTATTTGTCTTCCTTAAATGTATGGCTCCCATTTATTTCAATGTTAAATATTATAATAGAAGTATTTTGGATCTTTATTTAGAAGTTTGGTAATTTTTTTGACCAGAAATAATTATAGGAACTTAACTCTTGTTTTTATCAGGTAGCATATGGTTAAATTTGTTTCATTTAAGTGGTTTTGCTTGAAGTTGTAGTTTCTAAGAACCTATTGATCACATGAATTGAGGACTTACTAAACTTAATACTACTGAACTATATACTTAAAAATGGCTAAGATGGTAAATTTTATATTGTGTGTATTTTATAAGAATAAAAATTTAGAAAAAAAACTCAAAATGCTAAGGAATGAGATGCTCAAAGGATGACGATATACTGCTGGAGATCAAGATGCCCACATGTGTATGGCTGTGTGCATGGCCATTAAAGACTGAAATGGCTATAATCTTTAATATGTGGTTGACTTGGGGTTCTGTGCAATTGGAAAGTGAAGGCTAAAGCAGACTTGGGTGGCCAGAGTGTTGAAGATGTGCCCCAACACACACAGTCATGAGCAAGGCTAGAAGACTTACTGATTTAAGACATTTAAGAAAATCTCTGTCTAATCATTAGCTGGCCATTAGCTCAGTAAGCAGGGACCGAAGGTCACACACTGTATCACACACAATAATATAGACTTTACAGAGTTAATCCAGGAAAGTTGCTAGACAATCTAATAGCAACAATAATAAAACCTTGAGAGGGAAAGGTCCATTTTCCAGAGTTACCACATTATGTAAAATGTTCAGTTTCAAACAAAATTATCAGATACACAAAGAAATGGGGGGAAAGTAGCCTATGCAGAGGAAAATAAAGCACTTAACTGTCCATGAGGGGCCCCAAATATTGTACCTGTTACACAAAGATTTCATTACAGATTAGCAATTAAAAATGTGTTCAAAGAACTAAAGGAAAACATTTCTAAAGAACTAATGGAATATGTAAGAATGATGTCTCACCAAATAAAGAATATCAATGAAGAGATAAAAATAAAAAAGAACCAAATAGAAAGTCTAAAGCTGAAAATTACAATAAATGACATGAAAAATTTACCAGAAGGCATTCAACAGCAGATTAGAGGTAACCAAAACAAACAAACAAACAAACAAAAAAAAAAAACAAACAGCAAACCCGATAGATTAAATAAATAGATTAAATTTACCTAAGGCACAGAAAGAATAAAAACAGTGAACAGAGCATCTGAGATCTGTGGGATTCCATGAAACAAATCTGGACATCCACACGAGAGAAGAGAGGAAGAACAAGCAGAAAGGATGTTTGAAGAAATAATGGACCAAAAAATTCCATTAAACCTTTTATTTGACAAAAAGGTTAATTTATATATTCAAACCTACAAGTAGGATAAACCCAAAGAGGTCCATATCTAGAAAAAACAATTCATCATGTACAAAGAATCACTAAAAGATTAACAGCTGACTTGTTAGAAACCCTGGGGACCCAAAGGCTGTGGAATGACATACTTGAAATTGTTGGAAGGATGGGGAGGTTAATATTGACCAAGAATTCTATGTCTGGCAAAACTCTCCTTCAAAAAGGTGGAGAAAAATTATAAATGAAGGAAAAAAAGACATTCCCAAATTTAAAATAATTACAACAAAAAAATCACTAAGAAAATCTGCCATTAGCAGACTTGCCATATAAGAAATACTAAAAGGGCAATTTGTTTCAGGTTGAAGGAACACTACACATAACTGGAATCCACAGGAAGAAATAAATAGTACTATCAAAAGTAACTACATATATAAAATATAAAATGATAGCATACACGTATTCTTATTTGCTTGTAACTAGTTTCTTCTGATTAAAAAGACAACTGCAGAAAGCAATAATTATAAAATTTTTGACTATGTCATATGCAAATCAAAACCACCTTGAGATATCTATCACCTAACCCCAGTAAGATTAGCCCACATCCCAAAATCCCAAAGTTACAGATACCGGTGTGGATGTAGAGAGAGGGGAACACTTTTATACTGCTGGTGGGATGGCAAACTAATACAGCCTCTTTGGAAAGAAGTATGGAGAATCCTCAAAGAACTCAAATTAGATCTCCCATTTGACCCCACAATCCCACTACTAGGCACCTACCCAGAAGAAAAAAAATCATTTTATCTTAAAGACATTTGCACTACCTAGTTTATCACAGATCAATTTATAATCACCAAGATGTGGAAACAACCTAAACATCCATCAGTTCAGGAATGGATTAACAAACTGTGGTATATGCATACTACGGAACACGATTCAGCCATGAAAAGATGGAGACTTCACATCTTTTGCATTAACTTGGATGGAGTTGAAACACATTCTTCTCAGTAAAGTATCACAAGAATCAAAAAGCAAATATCCAATGTACTTCAATACTAATATGAAGCTAACTAATATGAATAATCTAATTCACCCCCACACAGAAGAAAAACTCATTTCAATTCAAGTTGGGGGGAGGGGGAGTGAAGGAAGGGAAGATGGGGGAGGGGTTTGTGGTGCTCCCACTGAATGAGCACAATGTAGGGGTAGATGGCACGTCTTTTGGGTATAGGACATAGCTATAAGAGGGTCTCTACCTAACAAATTCAAATAGTGTGATTTGGTTGTTTATACCCTCACATTAACCTGAAAAATAATATAAAAGTAATTTGTATGATGTTACTATCACAAAGAAGGGGGGCAGAGCTATATTGATATATAGTTTTCATATACGACTGAACTTAAGTTGGTATTAATCTAAACTAGCTTGTTTTAAATTAAATGTTAGTTGCAATCCCTAGTGCAATCACTAAGAAAATAACTTGAAAAAACATAGAGTAAAAGAAACAACAAAGGAAGTAAATGATATATTAAAAACATCTATTTAGGGGCCAGGTGTGATGGCTCGCACCTATAATCCTAACACTCTGGGAGACTGAGGCGGTAGGACTGCTTGAGCTCAGGTTTTTGAGACCAACCTGAGCAAGAGCAAGATCTCATCTTTATCAAAAATAGAAAAATTGGCTGGGCACAGTGGCTGATGCCTATAATCCCAGCACTCTGGGAGGCCAAGTGCTGGATTGCTTGAGCTCGGGAGTTTGAGACCAGCCTGAATAAAAACAAGACACCATCTCTAAAAATAGCCGGGTGTTCTAGTGAACACCTATAGTCCCAGCTACTCAGGAGGCTGAGGCAAGAGAATCACTTGAGCCCAGGAATTTGAGGTTGCTGTGAGCTATGATGCCACAACACTCTACCAAGGATGACAAAATCAAACTCTGTCTCAAAAAAACGAAACAAAACAAAACAACAACAACAATAAAAACAATACAAAAAATAGAAAAATTAGCTGAGTGTTGCCATGGGCACCTGCAGTCCCAGATGATAGTCCCAGATACTAAAGAGGCTGAGGCAAGAGAATCACTTGAGCCTAGGATTTTGAGTTTGCTGTGAGCTGGGCTGATGCCACTGCACTCTAGTCTGGGCAACAGAGTGAGACTCTGTCTTAAAAACAAAAGAAAGAAAAATCTATTTAGCAAAAAAAGAAGCAATAATGGAGGAAGAGAGCAAGAAAAACTTAAGATATATGGAAAATAAACAAAATAGCAGGCACAAATTCTTGCCTTATTAGTAATTAACTGCAAGTGGATTAAATGTTTTAATTAAAGGGCAGAGGGGGCAAAATGGATTAAGAAAACAAAACACAAACAGAAACAACAACCATGATCCACAATGTGGTGTTCACAGGAGGCACACTTTAGATTCAAGGAAACAAACAGGTTGAAAAAAAGAGGATGGAAATAAATATACCATGCAAACAGCATCCAAAAGAGATCTGAAATGGTTATACTAACAGCAGATAAAATAGACTTTGCTATAAAAATTGCTACAAAGAAAGTTATTCTCTAATAAAAGGATTTTATTAGAAGGAAGACATAACAGTTACAAACACATGTAAAACTTACTTATGACACAGCCTCCAACTAAACAAAAACTGGCAAACTCAAAAAGAGAAATAGACAATTGAATAACAAATGTTGGAGACTTTATTATCCCACTTTCAATAATGTATAGAAATAGACAGAAGATCAGCAAGCAAATAGAAGACTTAGACAACACTGACAGACATCAGCATAATACCCTACCTTGAAACTGCAAAATATTATATTCTTTTAAGTATATATAAAACATTCTCTAGGATAAACCATATATGAGACCCTAAAATAAGTCTTAGCAAATTTCAAAGAACTAAAAACATAAAGTATGTCTTTCAACTACAGCGAAATGAAATTAGAAATTAATAACAGAAGAGCATTTGGGAAATTCACAAATGTATAGACATTAAACAGCACACATCTATATAACCTATGGGTTTAAGAAAAAAATCATAATGAAAATTAGAAAATACATAGAGATTAAAGAAAACGAAAAACTACCATACCAAAATTTATGAGATATACCTAAAGTAGTGCTCAGAGGGAAATCCATAGCTGTAAACACTTATATTAAAAGCAAAACATTACAAATCAATGACCTACACTTTCCCCATTAGAAACTAAAAAAGAAGAGCAAACTTAACCCAAAGCCAGCAGAAGAAAAGTAGGAAATAATACAAGACCAGAGCACAAATAGTGGAATAAATGCTAGCAAAACAGAGAAAATAACAAAACCAAAACTGATTGTTTGAAAAGATCAATAAAACTGACAAATCTTTAGATAGACTTGTCAAAAATAAAGAGGATTCAAACTACTAAATTCAGAAACAGAGGAGGGACATTACTATTGACTTTATGGAATTCTGAAGAATTATAAGCATTCCAGTAGCAACAATCACAATGAGCACCCAAGAAACCAATATTCTTTAGAGAAATGACCTATTCTAGGACAGCCACAGGAATATACAAGATGAGCCTGGGATATTTTATAATGCCAGAAAGTAAGGAAGTGCAAAAAACAAAACAAAATCCACAATTCAGGGTATATGTCAGAGGGAAACAGTCTCTCAATGGCCAAAGATGGAACATTGTGAGTGACAGAATAAAATAGTATTAGATTATATCTCAAAGTATAAAATAAATGTCCATGAACCCGTGATGATATAAATGATTGAAAACATCAATGGGAGAGAGTAGGCAATCTCCCATTCAGAAGAATACCAAATAAATTTATGCAGATAAACCACTGTGGGGAGGCAGAACACACTTCCCCTCTTCTTAAGTGTAGGCTGCACATAATGTGGTCTTTCTGCAGACTACAGTACATGTGTAAAAAGGGGAAAGAGGAGTGACTCTACAGTGCAGAGACCTGGCAAACATTCTTAGCCAGGTGATCAAGGCCAACATTAACTAGTGGTAAGTCATGTTGACAGTATGTGCCCTTGGTATGATGTGATAAAAATAGCACTTTACCACTGTGGTCTTCCTCCCCAAAACCCATAATGGTGTTTGGTATGGTTTGATAAAAATGGCACTTTACCACTGTGGTCTTCCTCCCCTTCCATTATCAAAATGCCAGGCCCATTCTAATAATGAGGAACACAACAGATAAATCCCAATTGAGGGATGTTCTACAAAAATATCTTAACAGTACTCATCAAAACTATCAAGACTACCCAAAGCAAAGTCTCAGAAATTAAGACAGCCAGAAGGAGCCTAAGGAGATAAATAGCACAATTAAATGTAATGAGGTGTCTTGGACAGGATCTTGGAACTTTAGGTTGAAAGGAATTAGGTGAAACTAAGAAAATCTGAATAAAGTATGAATTTCAGTTAATAATGTGTTGGTATTGGTTCATTCACAATGACAAATGTACCATTTGAATATGAGATCTGAATTTGACAATGAAGGAAACTAGCTGTGGTATATATAGAAACTCACTGAACTATCTTTGCAACTTTTCTGTAAGTATGAAACTGTTATAAAATAAAATTTTATGGAAAAAAATTATAAGAGGATACTATGAATAACTGTACACCAATGAACTGGATAATCTAGATGAGGTGGATACTTTCCTAGAAAGATACAAACTACCTAAATGGATTAGAATGAAATAGAAAATCAGAGTAAACTTATATAAGACTGTATTAGTAATTATTTAAATTCTTATACAAAAAAATGACAGGCCCAGATGACCTAATTGGTGAATTCTGCCAAATGTTTACAAGATTAATACCCATCCTTCACAAACTCTTAAAAAAACAAACAAACAAAAAAAAAAAACCTCTTCTTAACTTACTCTATGAGGTAAGCTTCAACCTGATCTAAAACCAGAAAAAGGTATCACAGAAAAAACTATAGACTAGACCATTATCCATTGTGCATAAAGACACAAAAAATCCTCAAGAAAATACTGGCAAATGATATCCAGCAACATACAAAAAGGATTATATGCCATGACCAATAAGATTCATCACAGAATACAACATCCAAAAATTGGTCAATGTAATATATGAATTTAAAAGGACAAAAGCCATATAATCATCTCAACAGATGCCAAAAGCATTTGACAAAATCTAACACACTTTCATGATTAAAAACTAGGAATTGAAGGAAACTTCTTCATCCCAAGAGAGCATCTATGAAAACTCATAGCTAACATCATATTCAACAGTTCAGACAGAATGATTCCTCTCACAAGAATGTCCACCTTTGCTTCTTCTATTAACAGTGCCCAAGAGGGTCTATCCAGGGCAGTTAGGCAAGAAAATAAAAGGCATCAGATTAGAAAGGAAGAATTTAAAATATATCTATTCACAGATTATATGCACTTACATATACAAAATCCTAAAGAATACAAAAAACAATCCTTATTAGAGTTAATAAATGAGTTCAGCATGGTCATAGGATACATCAATATACAAAAGTAAATTGTATTTCTATACAGTAGCAATGAACAATCTGGAAATTAAGTTAAGAAAATAATCTCATTATCAGTAGTATTACAAAAGATAAAATATTTAGAAACAAATTTAACAAAAGAAGTGAAAGATTTACACATTGAAAACTACAAAATATTGTTAACAAATAAAGATTTAATGAATGGAAAGACATTTCATGTTCATGGATTAGAAGACAATATTGCTAAGATGACAGTTGATCTTAATCTCCAGATTCAATGTGACTCCTATCAAAATCTTAGTTGCTTTTTTTGCACAAGTTGGAAAGTTTATTCTAAATTTATATGGAAATGCAAAAGAGTCACTATATCCAAAATTATCTTGAAAAAGAACCGAGTTGGAAAACTTACACTTCCCAATTTCATAGCATACCCCTAGTACTAATAAAGACAGACATAGAGATGATTAAGAGAGTGAAATCAAGAATCCAGAAAAAGCCTGTTACATTTGTGATTAATTTATTTTGACAAGAATGTCCAGACAATTCAGTGAGGGAAAGACATCATCTTTTCAACAAATGGTGGGACAGCTGCATCCCCACATGCAGAACAATGGCCTTCCACTTCTCACTACACATAAAAATTAACACAAGTTAGATCACAGATTAAATGTAAGCACTAAACTCATACAATTCTTAGAAGACTACATAGGATTAAATTTTCATTACTGGGACTGGGAAGTGATTTATTAAACATGATGTCAAAGGCATAAGCCACAAAAGATAAATTGGACTTTATTAAAATTAAAAACTTTTGTGCTTCAAAGGATACCATCCAGAAAATGAAAATAAAATATGCAAAACAGGAGAAAATATTTGCAAAACAGATACCTGATAAAGGATTTGCACCAAGCATATATTTAAAAACCCAACAAGAAGAAGATAAGCAGTTCCATTTAAAAATGGGCAAGGAACTTGAATAAACAGTTCTCCAAAGAAGATAAACAAATGGCCAATAAATACATGAGAAGATGCTCACTCAGCCTTATTAGTCAGTAGGGAAATGCAACCCCAACCCCAACCCCAAACCCTAACCCTAACCCAGTGTATGTTGGCAGCACTGTATAAACAACTCAGTAAAGTTTCATAACCTTGGTAAATCAGTGTCTTACAGTTGTGTTCATGTGGATATGTGGCAGTGTCTTACTGAGTGGCACTCATTATTGTGTTTTGTGTGTCGTACAATTACAGCTCTGATGGTTATTCCAGAAAAAGAGATCCAAAATTGCTTTGAAGGGTGGACTAGGTGCTGGCATTGGTGCATAGCTTCCCAAGAGGTGTACTTTGAAGGTGACCATAGTGATATTCAGCAATGAGGTGTGCAGCACTTTTTCTAGGATAAGTTTGTGAACTTAATTGTCAGACACATATATTTTTAGTTAGAATGTAAAATGGTGCAATTGATTTGGTAAATAATTTGGCAGTTCCTTAAAAGTTATACATAGTTACCATATGACCCAGCAATTTCACTGCAAGGTATATACCTCAAAGGAACATCCATATAAAAATTTTTACATCAATGTTCATAGCAGCATTTTTCACAATAGCCAAAAAGGGAAAATAATCCAAATGTCTATCACATGATGAACAGATGAACACAACATGGTATGCACATTTATATATGCACATATTTTGCATATATAGATAACGGAGTATTATTTGGCCATAAAAAGGAATGAAGTACTAATCCTTGTTATGACAAAGATGAACCTTGAAAATACTATGTTAAGTGAAAGATATCAGAGAAGAACCACCATGTATTTATGATAACAATTATAGGAAATGTCCAAACTAGGCAAGTCCACAGAGACAAAGTTGGACAGTGGTTGCCAGGGGCTGGAAGAATTGAATTGAGAATGGCTGTTAATGGATATGGGGTTTGTTTTGTGGGGGTCAGGTAAAGAAAATGTTCTGAAGTTGCAATAAAGATTGCATAATTATGTGAAAATACTGAAAAGCAACGAATTTTATACTTCAAAGATATGAATTTTTATTTCATGTTAACTATAGTTTGTAGAACTGTTTATTTTTTTATTTGTTTTTTGAGACAGAGCCTCAAGCTGTCGCCCTGGGTAGAGTGCCGAGGTTCACAGCAACCTCCACCTCCTGGGCTTAAGCGATTCTCTTGCCTCAGCCTCCCAAGTAGCTGGGAGCACAGGTGCCCGCCACAACACCCGGCTATTTTGGGGTTGTAGTTGTCATTGTTTGGCAGGCCTGGGTCGGATTCTAAGCCGCCAGACCTGGTGTATGTGGCTGGTGCCCTAGCCACTTGTGCTACAGGCGCCGAGCCAGAACTGTTATTTTTTTTAAAGGCCACCTGAAAGATTATTTTTTAAAAACAATTAATTAATTGAAGGGCATTCAGAAACATGAAAACCCCAGGGTAGCATTGGCAGGTGCTAAGTGGTGGATCCTCTACTTTTGTTCCAGGAAGACAGGAAGCCCCATGGACCAAGGGAGCCCAGTGTCTGCTACTGCAGTAGTTTAGAAGATGCAGAGCTGAGGGTGGTGCCTGCCCTGTATGCCAGAGGTGGTGGGTTCAGGCCCTGCACCCACCAAAAACTGCTTAAAAAAAAAAAAGAGAGAGAAGAAGATGCAGAGCTGAGACTCAGGGAAGGCCCTTCCTCACCACCACTGGGTCCTCCAGAGGAGGCACAGGATACAAGATTTGGTCCAGCCCACTGGCAAGGCAAGCTTTTCCAGTTTGAATAGATCCAACAGGGTTGAGATGGTAAGGACAGAGGGCAGGCACCCCGAACAGGGTAGAACCTGCCTTCCCTCACACACCTGTCTCCACCCTGATCCCAAACTGCAGCGTCAGTCCTTTTCCAATTCCGAGACTAAAACTTTCTGTGACTGACATTTCTGAAGTCACAGGGCTCTGGCAATATTAACCCATTTTCATCCTTCAACATCCACACTTAAGGATAATTTATTACCATTACCATGAATATGTCTATTTTCCAAGTTAAAAGATATTAAAAACAACCTTTTTCTTTTCCTTGATACCAAGAAGGCCTATCTAAACTCATCAGATGTTTAAACTAATCTATTCTGTGTTTAGTAGGGATTAATTCAGAGCATGAATGGCTCTAAAAGGTATAAAACATTTTTTTGTTTTAAAACAGAATTCCAAAATACTTATGGCTATGGCCTGCCTAAGATCGCTAGAGTCCTGATTCAGTAAGTTCTGGACAAACCTCATTGTATGGGGCTCATGTTCGGTGTGCACTGTGAGCCTGGGCATTGTCTTTCTGCCCAACTTAAATCAGAAGCTTACACAGTGGAAGGAACCTCTCTCACCCCAACACTGCCAGCTCAAAGAAGTGAGGGACTTGCCCAAGCCCATGGAGACTTGATTCCAACCTGGAAACAAGACCCTTATTTCCTGCCTCTGGTTCAGTGCTCTGCCTCAAAGCCAGGCTGCATCCTGCCAAGCCGACATGTATGCATTCTTCTGACCACAGAAAGCATGGTTCCAGGTTTCATCTTAAACTCACTCAGCTACTATTCATTTAAAAACTTTAAAATGTCATGTTTTTGCTGACTAAGGTATAGCTATGGCTCAACACCCTCTCCAAGCACTGTGGCCCTGCTTCTGAGTCTATACAAAACGCAGCTGCCACCTTACGCTGGGCTGATGCATGCACTTCCTTCACAAAGGGCTCAGGAAATGAGGAAAATCTTGAGCAGCATTTTCTTCTCACCTAGGTCCTTTCGCATTGCTGTCTATCTAAGTGACTGCTATCTTTGTAGCTTAGGGTTGGGACCCTTGTGATGTGCCTCAGTGACCCAACGGGCGGGGAGGCCTGGCTGTTCCTATAACTATGGCAAAGGCTCCTTGGGGCTGTGGAGGTGTACACATGTTATTTCCAATCCCCAACACACTTCTAGAGGCAGGTGACTGCTGACTACTCAGCCAGCATCTGACTCAACCCTACCCCCAGCTCACCTCCCCCTTTAGGCTTGTTTTCACAAAAAAGCCAATTTAAACTTAAAGGGCAACAGTTTTTTGACTCTGCATTTTTATCTTCCCTCATTATTTCCTCAAAATATTCCACTGTTTTTTAAGAGTATTCTTTCCTCTCTTGCTTACACCTGAAGGTAGCGTTGCTTTAGGTGGTCAGAGCTATTGTGCACATAGCTATTCTGGGGAAACCAGCAGAAACCAGAGTTTTACTCTAGATGAGCCCCACAGTCCCAGGTGGAAAATCAGGGATGGTACCCAATGTGAAACCCAAAATACAAATGAGAGATGTGTACCAGCCCAGAGTGCATCTGCTGTGGGATCATCCTAGTCCCACCTGGGCCAGCTTGGGAGTTAATCCCCAGAGATGTCTGCGACAACTGTGCGTATCACTTGCCACACAGAGCACCACTACCAACATGCAGAAGATGCCCCCAGGCTTCCCCAACATGCACACTTACAAGGTAGTGTCATATACTGGCACATTTCTCTTCATGGATTCAATGGGATATATAACCACATGATGTTCAGTGATGTATGCAGCCACCCAGCCCCTTCCCCACAGCAACCAATGATTTCAGTTTTGAGGGATTTTTTGATAAACTTTACAGAGAAGTATGATTTTAGTGTTTAATGCACCCTTCCAAAGATATCTGATACATATGAAGACAAACATGAATTGTACCTATCTTTCCCTCTTTTTAAATAATGGCAGCATATTGCCCACACTGCTTACACCACACTTTTTTCACTTACTTGGTGCATTTTGTTAATATTATTTTGCTGGATGCTCACAGGTTTATGGCAGAGGTATCCTGATTCGCAGATGTCCCTGAACTTGAGAAAGACTAAATCTCTTGGCGGACTGTTGCAGGTGTCCCCAGAGACACAACTTTGGTCACACTGGCCAGCAAAAGCCTACTGAAGAACCAGGCATTAACAAAGAGTCTTTACCCTCAGAATCTGCTAAGGGACCAAGTTACCTCCCAAACCCCAAGCAGCAACAGATTAAAAATGTTAATTGCCATATTTACAAGTGCAAGAAAGTGCTGCAATTTACCACTGATTACAAGCATGCAGTAAGTACTTGAATCTTCACGGAATTAATGAATTAAACCTGTCTGTATCAGTTTTAAGATAAAGCTCTAGACTTTACGGAGGTGGCACCTGTGGCTCAAAGGAGTAGGGCACCGGCTCCATATGCCTGGAGGTGGTGGGTTCAAACCCAGCCCCAGCCAAAAACTGCAAAAAAAAAAAAAAAAAGCTCTAGACTTTATTAATTTAGTGCTGACTGACATTATAACAAAACTGGAAGCCAGGACATGATTCAAGCACAAAGTCATAGAGCGTGTTCCTTGTCTCTTACAGGGCAACAGGTCCCACCAGCCTGGCCCTGGGTACACTGAATTTGCCATAACTTCAGCCCAGTGTCAGCGTGCAGGTGAAGACGTTTTCGAATAACAAAAACAGAGGCAATGTTTCAAAGACTACTTGCAAATAGGTGAAAAGAAAGAAGGCCATGTTTTCTTTTAAAAAGGCCAGAAAGATGTAGTGAATCTCTCTGACCACCTTCCTATCTGCTTCTGATTACACTTGGGTGGGCTCTGGTCAATGTCATGGAGCTGTGTGCTCCACACGTTTGCTACAGGCAGGTGGACTCTCCAGAGCCAGAGGACTTTTTGCCTACTCCCCACTTCACACTCCCTTCAGCAGAACAAATCCTGAAAGAGAAGGTCTGGAAAGCCATTCACAGAGGACTACCCCATGAGCCACCAAACCAGGGCTTAAGAAGGGCCACAACACCTTCATAGAAGTGCTCTTTGGTTTGCCTTTGTCTCTTTATCTGAACTCACTCCTTGGAACCACCAAGCATATGCCTGCCCTCACGAAATGCATGTCCTAGTGGAGAAGATGGACAGTGATGGAAAGAGTTGGGAAGGACATGGGGGAACGGATGTGACAGCACAAGGGCACTTTCTAACCCTGCAGGTTCCTCAATCTGGTTCTGCAGGTAGATCTGGAGCTCCGAGCCCCACCCTAGCCCCCCAGAGTCCCATCCTCTGGCCCCCAAGACATCACCTATCCCAGTAATGCCCCACCTAGGCCAGGCCTCCCCAACTTCAGCTGAAGCCCTGCCCCCAATGAGGCCCCTACTGGGAAGGGAGGACAGAGATTTCCATGGAAGATGCTGAGAAAATATTTACAGTTGTACCAAATGGAGACAGTAAGAATACAAACACCCAAAAGCACATTCTCAGACCAAAATAGGATGAAGCAAATAAAAGTGAAGTTCTAAAAATGGTTTAAGGACTCAAGGAAGACTTTACAATATGATAAGTAAAAAAAGAGCAAACACAAAGCTACATCTGCAGTGTGACCCTGACAAGGCTGAAAATTACTTTGCCACAGCCCAGCACAAAGCAGCAGGCCTGCCAGGCTAAGAATCCTGTCTGAGCCAGGAGCCCTCAACCCAAGGAAGTCAGGACTCCACACTGGGCCCAGATAAGGCCATCTCAGGAAGTTGCAGCTGCTCCCTGAAGGTCCTCCCCAGGTCAGCAACAGCAGCACCCTGGCCTCAGCCCCCAGACCAGGGAGCCAGATCTGCACTTGCACAAAGTTCAGGGTTCCCCTGCATGCTAAGGGTGAAAAGGGTCCGTAAACAGCCTGGTAAGCATCTCGCCAGTCGTAGCTACGGGCTACTTCTCAGTTTCTTAGTACTCGCTCCTCTGAATTTTACTGGGGTTGAGCTGCCTGGTGCTGAACAGATGGTGACCTGCCTTCATAGTGCTGACGGTCTGCTCCAGAAGGGAAGTTAGACAGTAATCACACATGCAAATGTATGACTACAAATGCAAGAAATGCACTTGAAGAGACTGTAGAACACAGGCTCTAATTTAAACTGGGTGTATAAGGAATGGAAATAATCCAGAAAAGCGTGAGGGCAGAAAGCGTTTCATCCCATGGCACAACCACAAGGGCTCAGAGGGCAGCCTGGGTGTCCAGATGTGCAGACCTCATTGTGTGGATGTCCAGGGAAACATTGGCCTGTGGAGGCAGCTCCAGGAACTGGGGGGGGGGGGAGGGGGAGGGGAGGAATCCTTGGGTGGATCTAACATTTCCGCTATGCATACAGGTGGGCCTGGGGTCACAGTGACACCACTCAGAGGAAGAAGACCCTCATGTCTCTTTGCCAAGGTGGGGACACATGCCCATCTATAAACCAGTCTCTGGTAGGGAATGTGACTCTCCTGACGCTATCAGAGCCACTGGCCTAGAGCAGAGCCTGTCAGGAAACCAGCTAAGCCCAACACATCCTGACTGTAAAGGATGTGTGTGCGTGTGCATGGTGAACCTGAGCCGCCTTGGACTTTTGAGCCAGGGAGCATGTGTACATGCCCAGACCCTGTAGAAAACTATGGGAAGAGCTCCACAAAGGAAAAGATAACGTTACAGGTCTAAAAAGAATCACAGGTGGTCATCCTAAAGAGGTACCTGTTGGAGCAGGGGACTCGGCCATAGCTTGCCATGGAGTAACTTCCTGGGCTGACATGTTGGTACATTTTAAAATTGGTCCACAGGCCTGTGAGTCAGATGAGGTGGAGCTTGGCCTCTTCCTGTCCACCCACCAAGATCCAAAGTGTTGATGGTGCAGCCATCAGCACCTGCAGAACTGCCTGGACAAGCACTGCACCATGCACAAGACGGCCCAGGGCATGCTGGTACCAAGAACCCCCTGTGCTGCATGGCCAGCTGTGAGCACATACAGTCCCTGGGTAGGGCCTGCTGCTCTGGTTTACACCTGTTCTCTGTACCCACAAACCCAGCACTGCTACATGTAGACACTGGGTAGAGGTGAGAGTGGAGGACACAGATGCATAAACATGGTCTCTGCATGGAAAGGATTTATAGCATGGGAAATAAGGTGTGGTCAATGCTTCTTGAGCATGCTCTTTTTAACGTTAATGGCAGCCCTATTCAAGGAGGTGCCACTGTTCCCATTTCACAGTCCAAGAGACTGAGGCCCAAAGGATAACCTTTTCATATTCATAGGCTAGCAAATGAATGGGCTGAATTTAGGTGAGACCTAAACAGTGCCAAGGTGGGGACAGAGTTCCAAATGGACCTGTTGGAAGGGGGCCCCAGGTGGGAAGGGGCTCTTGTGGAGAGGAGCATGGACAAGGAAAGCCCATCAGTGAGGGAGTGGACAAGCCATGGAGGGCTGGGGAGACCCTGGCACTGAGGGTAGGGGGTGAGGCCTGTGCCTGGTGGCCTGAGTACAGGCTGGTCCTTTGTCCCTGCCCTGGCCTGGACCCTCTGCCAGTGAGGTGAGGCCTCCTGGGTAGGCTCTGCATATCAGTCCACTGCCACTGGGAGAGCCAGAGGAGCAGGCCAGGCCAGTGTGTCTCACAGACACAGACAGACACGCAGCAGAGCCACCAAGAACCAGGCCATGGAGTTGGCGCACCTGGGCTCCAATCATGACTCCCCTTTATTAGTATATAATTTCTATGACAAGAATATATTCTTCAGAGGGTTGTTGAGAGAATCTAAAATATGTGTACCATGCTCAACACAGTGGCTGATGAGAGAGAATACCCCAACCTACCTATGTGATCAGCGTGCTTAGCTTGTTCAGGGCCCTGCTCTCATCAGGCTTGCAGACAGCCTCTTCTGGGCATGTGAGGGGATGGGCCTTTCCTAAAGATTCAGAGTGGCAAGCACAGTGAGGGCGGCCTGCTGCATGAATGCTTTATACCAGTAAAGAATGGGGACTCTGCCAGGGCTGGCTCACACTGTGAGCTGCTAAGGAAAGAAGATCACATATGGTGCACTCAGGGAGCTGGTGTCTGGAAAATGTTGGGGAGGAATGTGGGTAGACCTGACCTTGGAGTGGACAGGTGCTGTTTTCCAAGATGGGTAATCATCTTGGAATAATAGAACTGGATGGGATACAGGGATGCTGTTGTAACTGAGAATTTTGGACCCCATCACACATGGTCTAAAACTCAGCTTTGCCAAGACTTTGCAGCCTCATTAGGCCTCAGGGTCCTCATCTCTACAGGTGGAGCATAAAGCGTCATGAGCACCAACATCTGTGCTGAGTAACATAGAGAGGTGTCACAGGCTGATGCCCTGAGAAAGGAGACTGTGACCAGACTTCATTTAAATGACTCCCTCCAGGTGGTCTTCCTGGGTAATAGCTGCTCCCACTAGGCCTCACCAGGCTCCCAGGGTGGCAGAGACCCACACAACTCACCTAGGAAGAAAAGCTTCCCAACTGCCCACAGTGTACAATCTGTCCATTTGCAGGAGCCCAGAGCTAGTCCCCAGCCAGGCTGTGACCAGAGTCCAGCACCGCCCAGCCTGAGAGAGCACCACCAGCCCCATACAGCTTGTCCTGCACAGTCAATGGAGTACATTCCTGGGAAAGTGCTCCCAGCTCAGGGGTAGGCCAGGTGAGTCTGGGCTCACAGTGAGACCCCTGAGGGAGAATTCCTTGAATACAGGACCCCAGGCAGCTTAACTGCCAAGAAGTGGAGTGAGGTATCACCAGCACACTTCTCATGGCAGTGTCTCCAGACACACAGCATCACTTTTCAGGCACACAACCCCAGCAGTGGCAGAAGCAGCATATTCATGCATAGCTTTCAGAGCAGAGTTGCTTGAGGTGATGTGGGACTTACCTCATGGCTACCACAGTGGGGCCTGATAGCCTCACCCCACGCTGGGCCTGCACCAGTACCAGTGCTGATAGGCCCCAAGGACCACACGCTGGGTGGCGTGCCCCTCCTCCACCTCACGAGGGCTGTCTGGTGGGCAGAGAAGGCTGTTTTGTCTCTCTGCAGGACCCTGTTACCATGTGGAAGAGTGAGGTCAGGACTCGGGTGGGAATCCAATGGGTTGGGCCCCTCAAGCCATGGAAAACAGGACAGTAATATTATTTTCATTTCCAAATTCTTCTAGAACAGCTGGTCACTTAAAAAGAACAGCTTTAATAGCCCCTAAATTTCCCTTTCACAGCCCTTACTCAGGGATCTCTGGAGGTCCTTCCACACCATGTTTGTCCCCAAAGAGGACACTTGAGGGCCTGTGCTTGTTAGTACCATCCATCTTATCTCAAAGACACCAAGCCAGATCTGCCACTATGGAACTGACCCATTGATAATCCAGCTTTCAATACATGTACTGGTTTGATAAAATGGAAAATAAATATACTTGCTCAGAAAGCAGGACTTTTAGGAGAAGCAGAGAAGTCCCTACAGTGTTCTGACTACCCAGGACATATAGAGCCTTCATCAATATCCTGGTGTTTACAAGGGATGAGCTGCCTGCTGGGTGACCCAGGTATCCCCCAGGTCTTTGGTGACAGAGGCTCCCGGGGTGATTTTGCTGGGGGTAGGTGCTGACTTACACCGGAATGCTTTGTATCTTGATTACTCATGTGCACTTTGCTGTCAAACATGGGCACACTCCTTGGCCCCAGGGAGACTGCCACTGGCCCCAGTGATCTGGACAGCTTCCTGAAAAGGCAGTGACTTGATCCTTGAGGCACAGCTGAGCATTCACAGGTAAGAGCAGGGAAGGATCAGCTTGCTGAGAGGTCTCAGTGGGGGCAGTAAGAATTCAATGTGGGCTGGGCCACAGGGAGAGCTTGGGTGCCCAGGCTGAAGCCATATGTTGCTATGGTGGTTTTCACACTTACTTGTTAAGCTTGAGGTGGAAAGCCTTTTTTCCATTCCAAGTGAAATTCTACACATGCATTGGACATGTAGACCACAGAGCAGAAATGCCTGGGTTAGGAATGGGAAGTGGAATCCCCCCAGACTTCTCTGCCAGCAGCATAGGTTGTGTGGGAGGAATGGACAGGGGAAGGGAAGGTGCTGGGGCAGGGTAGGGCAAGGCTGGGCTGGGAGTAGGCAGGAGAGCGCATCCCTAGGCCTCAGGAACATGGGAAGGGCAGGGAGAGGGAAGAGCCAAAGGTAGCCAATGTCATGACTGTAACAGAAGTGCTCTGGTCCTACTGCCCTGTTCGAAGCAGCCGGGCCCTAAGACCGCCACAAGGAAAGAGGCAGGTGCACCATCCCTGCAGACGCAGAGCTGCCACAGGCATGCTCACGCTTCTCACTGAGCACTATAGGAATCAGGTGATAGCAACAGAAATAGCAACATGAATTCTTAATTCCCAAAGTTTCCCTTCTCTCTTTCCCAACTGAGGCACTAGCATCAGTCTCCACATCAGCATTGGTGATGCCTATGCGGTTGGCTTCCAGGGCTCCTCAAACTGCGGCCCGCAGGCCACATGATGTGGTGTGATTGTATTTGTTCCTGTTTTGTTTTTTTTACTTCAAAATAAGATATGTGCAGTGTGCATAGGAATTTGTTCATAGTTTTTTAAAAAACTATAGTCCATCCCTCCAACGGTCTGAGGGACAGTGAACTGACCTCCTGTTTAAAAATTCTGAGGATTCCTGAGAGTCTAGGCCAGGTCTCCATTGCTCTCAGAGTGGCTGGGCTCCTCATATGGGAGCTTGTTAGTCTTCCCCACATATGCTGGGAGGCCACGACCTTAACTGCATTTCTCATCAGGGTGCCCCAAGGAAAAATGTAAAGAGCAGTGCTTTGTGTGTAGTAGGCACCCAATAATTGTTCCTCGAGTTGAAATCAGATGAGAAAAAACTGTATTTTCCTGATAGCTACTAGTTCAGAAATAATCTGTTAAGGTACTTTAGAAAATAACTATTAATGCTAGTGCCACAGGTCGGGGGGAGAGAAGGTGGGAAACTTTGGAAATTACAAATCTATAAGAGCTAAGATTAGCAGCCATTAGCAGCTCTTGACTCCTATTGTGCCCAGTGATAGTGTTAGAGCTTCTTAGACCTTGTGTCCCCCAGTCCCCAACATCCCTTCACTTCCCTAAAGCTGGGAGAATTTGGGTACTCTATCTGGAACACCATGGGTTCTTAGAAAGGGCTATATGCCCTGCTCAGCTGGGAGGACCTCAGAGCATTTTGCTGCTCACGCAGGCTGCCAGATCCACAAGAGGTCAGCAGCCTCCTGGGGGCAGCAGCACCACCAGTGCCCACCAGACTGACTACCCACTTGGACCCCTTGTAAGAGTCTCCTCTAGACATGACTTCCCAAATCAAGTCACTGAACCTGTTTAAACACAGATGTGCACAAATACAACAAAACCGGAATCTTGAAAGGGCGTAGCTGACACACACCAGTGAGTCAAACCATGTCCAGGCAGTTCCCAACTGGCCCATGGGAGGTGAGTGCCCAGCCCGGGCTCCATCCCACCAGCCACCCCACGTAGTTCAAGATAGAAGGCCACATCTCCACATTGCCAAGGTGGCCAACCACCCCCTCAGCTAGCCATGAGGTCTTGGGGGCTTAAGGAGACATACTGACTTAAAACACTGCACTCTTGGCTGTCTCCAGCAGAATGTGGCTGCCAGACCATCCATCAGCCCACCCATGGGCCCTCCCCCACACTTACCCTCCTAGAAGGTCCAGATTTAGTGCCTGAGGGCAAGGCCATAGCACTCTTAAAACCAGTCACCCTCAACACTGCCTGCAGTGATTGCAAACTTCCTGTGAATGAATAGCTCTCATAACTTAATAACTCAATCAAAAGACTACTATTAGAGAAAAGTATGCAGAGCAGACAGTTAAAAATAGATACACAAATATCCAATAACTATTGACTTAAAAAATACAATTAGAAATACACTAGTAACTTGCAAAATACAAATTATAACAATGAGATACTATTTTACTTATCTAATTGGAAAAGAATGAGAAAATGCCCAGTGCTAAGAGAAGAGAGAGATGGATGGATATATAACAGTATATGTATATATTAATAAAAGAGACTTTCTAGAAAAAACTTAACAATATGTATTCAAAGCCTTAAAAATGTGCATATCTTAGGTTGCTGTGAGCTGTGACACCACCATGGCACTCTGCTGAGGGCAACAAAGTGAGACTCTGTTTCAAAAAAAAAAAAAGTGCATACCTTTCACCCAGTAACTTCAATTCTAGGAATTTGTCCTAAGGAAACAATGAGAGTTGTTCTATTTAATAGAATCAATAATCTTTCCATGTTTTATATATGTATATTCTAATAGAATCTTTATGTAGAGGCTTAAAGATGTTATTTACAGCATTGTTTACTATAGAAAAAACTGAGAGTAACCCAAAGATACTGGTTAAGTTAATTAAGGTTTCCACATGAGACAGAGTACTATGCAGGCATTTAAAAAAATGTTTTCTAAAAATATTAAGGACATGAAAGAATACTTAAAACCATTGTTAAGTTGGAGGGAAGAAGAAGGCTGTATGATCCTAATTCTGTAGAATGAAAATGTATGCACACATACGGGCATATAAAAAATCAGAATCAACCTGAGCTAGAGTGAGATCCCACCTCTAAAAATAGCAGGGTGTTGTGGCGGGTGCCTATAATCCCAACTACTCAGGAGGCTGAGGTAAGAGAATTGCTTGAGCCCAGGAGTCTGAGGTTGCTGTGAGCTATAATGTCATAGCACTCTACCGGGGAGACAAAATGAGGCTCTGCCTATAAAAAAAAAAAAAAAAAAAAATCAGAAGGTCAAGGCCACATTTAGCAGTGGCTCATCTTTGAACAGGAGAATTACCAAAGCTGCTTATTCTTCATTGTGCTTGGCTATGGTTTCTAAATTTTCTACAATGACAAATGTATTTGTTTAGAATCCAAAAAATCCTCAACACTATTTTAACAAGGAAGCACAAACAGGATGAAAACCTCCAGTGGTGTTATTCTCCCCCCTACACAGGGGCAGTATAGTTCTGGTTCTATATTCTGAATGTAACTATGCACCAAGACAGGCCCCAGAAGATGGCTATAAACACCAACAAGGTCTCAACAGGAGGACTGTGGCCTGGGGAAGGCACTAGGAACTACTCTGCAGGAGAGAGCAGTCAAAGAGGGTCCTCAGGATAGGGTAGATATTCAGAGGAAGCATTTCAAGCAGGGGAAGCCAAAACACAGGGGTGAGCCAAAGCATGGGTTGAGATCACAAAGTGGTCATCTATATTCTGGTTTGAAGGAACCCAAGATGGTGCTGGTCATCTAACTCAGGACCACCTACCAGAGGGTTGCCAGCTCCAGTTTGATCCCGGTGTTGAGAAGGGACAAACTGTGCTCCTGTAGATTTTTCAAGCATATACAGATGATGGAATTGACAAAATATGCAATTGCACTTCGTTGCTCAAATGAGAATTCATCCCCTGTTACTCTGCCGCTGCAGGCTCATCCCCAATCCCAACCTGGCCTTTCTGCTACTTTCTAAAGCAGCCTGGGCATTTGCTCTGGCTTGCCTCAACCTGAAACACCCTGCCCTAAACATCTATACCATTTATCCCCCCATACACACATGCCTACCCCCACTTCCCATCCCAGACATATGTCTTGTGGAAGGAGAGGCAAAAGTCAAAGGTAAGTGGGGAAAAGGGCAGCCCTAGTACCAGAACTCAGTGATCACACTGCTGGTATAGCGAGAAACAGACGAATCACTGGGATTAAAGTAAAAATGTTTAGGAAAGTGTAAAGGGCTATATAATAGGAGAGAGCCTCCTGTCTCTGGCATTAGGATCTGACCAGATATGGCAGGTAGTTAATAACAAAAATTCTGAGAGGACCTAAGACAGTTTTCCAAGTGGCTATTTTTAAATGCAGTTCTTAACTAAAAGTGCTCTCACATTCATTGCCTCAATTCACCTTGGGAGGTAAGCAGAACAAGTATAATGCCCATTTTAAAGATGAGATAACTAAGGCTTAGGAAAATTAATGATTTGTCTGAAAGCTCACAAAGGTTGTAGTTGGTGGAACCCAGGCTGGACTCAGCTCTCTAGCTGCCATTTTCCCCACAAATAAACCCATGAGTGTTATGGTGCTATATTTAGGTTGAGGAAAGACATCATTGTCATACAGTTTGCCCCCTATATTTTGACAACAATGGTTCTCTGCAGAGAGTGACTCCAGGGTAACAAATATTAGCTACAGAGGAGTAAGTGGGAGGCTGTGACAGATGGAAGGGCCACAAGAACCCTGTAGATAAGCAGTCATGGAGGACAGCACAGCTGCAAGTCTGCAGGGCCCAAGGTGGTGTGGCCCTTCCAAGGACTGCCAAGTACAATCAAAATGCACCTTCTGCCCCCACTTTCCTGAAGGGAGCATCACTGCATCCAAGCTTGAACCTAGCTTGGGGGAGTGGCCACAGCCCTTCTCTGCAGAGAAGAGTTGGAGGAAACAGATTAGGGAGCACCAGAAGGCAAAGGCAGACTCTTACACTTCCAGTCTGCAGTGGGCTAGGACTTCAGAGTGAGGACTGGGAGGGCATTTCCTACAGATCTGTCCTAGGGCCTGGCAGGGCCTCCAGCCTTTGGAGTCCAGCGCACAGCACATGTGATTGAACACCAGAGTGCTCAGTGATTCCCTAAAATTGAATAGCCACTGTAAAGGGGTCACAGAAGAGCAGGCACAAAGGAGTGCATGCTGCCCTGGTGAGACCTCATAGACCAGAATCTAGGATATGACATTGTGCCAGTCACAAACCATGTTATTTTTGGATGAGGCCAGGCAATGTATTCATGATTTCCACATTCTCTCTCACAACTGCTCCTGAATCTACCATGACCTCAAAATAAAAAGTCAGCAGAGAGCAGATGCCATATGCGTTGGACCAGGCATCCTCAAACTTTTTCAACAGGGGGCCAATTCACTGTCCCTCAGATGGTTGGAGGGCCGGACTATAGTTTAAAACAAAAAACTATGAACAAATTCCTACACACACTGCACATATCTTATTTTGAAGTAAAAACCAAAACAAATACAATTCACACTGCTTCATGTGGCCCGCGGGCTGCAGTTTGAGGACACCTGCGTTGGACAGTGCAATTCTAGGAAACAGGCTCCGGCTGAGCTAAAGAGTCCTCCCACATCCACTCCTGCTGCAGGTTCTCTCCCTCTCATTGCCAACAGCCAGTACACTACATTTGGGGGGCATGGGCACTCCTGTGCTCTAGAGGAGAGGGGTGTGAGGTTGGATTACCAGCGTCCAGGGGGAAGGGCAGGATGCAACAGAGATGAGGGTTTCTGAAAAAAGACTATGCAACCCAAGATGAGAAGGAAGCGCTGCAACTTAATGAGAGGTGGTTTGGCCCATTGCTAGGACCACTCCCATCCTGAGGACACCCTGGAAAGCCACACCAAAGGCTGGGGAACCCCAGGGAGGGAGTCTGCCCCGCGCTCAAGGTATGACCAGAGTTGGGGGCCAGGGCCTTCTGCCAGCCTGGGCCTTTTTCCATCACCCTTCACCTCGCTTTACCAAGAACTGGGGTGCACAGAGAAAAAGGGAAGGAGGGCCCCTCGGCTCAAAGACAGTAGCCAAAGGCCTGAGGGACCCTCTCCCACAGGACTCCGAACAACTAACTGCAGCTCTTCCTCGGCTTGCGGGTTCCGCCAACGAGACCCTCACAGACAAAGGCGTCTGCAGCTAAGGAGCCGCCCCCGCGAAGGGCAGAAGCGCCAGATTCTATCAGCCAATTACCCAGACACGCACTGCGACCCGCAAGTTCGGGCACGCTCTGCCCAGGAGCAGGCAGCAGGAGGGGCCCGACACGCCAGGGGGGCGGGGAGTCCTGGTCTGGGCCGCGCCTGTGGAGGGTCTGGGTCGGGGGCCGCGCCCAGGGGGGTCTGGGTCGGGGACGTTGAGACCGGTGTCTGGGAGACTCTGATACTAAGCGCAGGACCTGGGGCTAGGGTCTGGGCGGGGGGACCCTGCTCAGGAGCCGGCGGCCAATCTCCTTGCCGGTAACAAGCCTCTTGGCCGCCTTGGAGGCGGCGTGGCCCGGGCCATCCCCCAGCCCAGGCCCCCAGAGGCCCTCCCACGGCCCGGAATCCGAGCAGCCCGTGGCCCCCAGTTCGCCCCGGAAACGCCGCCCTCCCTTCCAATGTGTGGCGCGCCCGGGTCTCCTTTCGCTCGTGGAACAAAAGAGCAGCTCCAGCAGAGCTGGTCCAGAACTTGCACCGACCGTCCGATGGCCCTCGGCCCTCTAACCGCCGCGGCCCCAACAGGACCCTCCCGGGGCTGCCAGGCTTTGTGTCCCTCGGGGGGTAGGAAGGACAGCCGGGGTCCCCCAGGCACATCCTACAGACCCTGGGCAGCTGCGCACGGCGCCGAGCTCGAAAGTTGTCGCCGGCGCCTGTCGCCTCCCACACTGCCCCAGTCCTCCTCCGCCGAGCGCCCCATTCATTTGCCAGGGGAGGGGATACAGAACGTCCGGAGCGGTCCCGGGGGTAGTGGTGGGGGGCTTACCTTGCTCTTGACTTCCACCGCGCTGCAGTCGTAGAAGCGCAAGGTCTGAGACTTGTGAAAACTCCGGTTCATGATTTCGGCCCGGATCTGCCTCCCTTTCGCCGCGCTGCTCAAGGGCCAAAGAGTCTCCCTAAGGCGGGACCCCCAGCCTCCAGCCCCCAGCCCCCAGCCAGCGATCGCTCGGCTGCGGGGCTGCTCCGTGTGGGGCGGGCCGGAGCTGGGCTGGCCGCGCGCCTCGGAGACTCCAGGGGCCGCGCGCGGGAGGAGCGCAGGGGACGGCGGCGCGCGCCGCCCCACCTCCTCGGGCTCGGGTTCGCGCCGGGCTCTGCACTCCACCTCCCCCGGCCAGCGCCCCACCTCCTCGGTCCGGCGCTCCGCCTTGCGCCCCACCTCTCGGCCCCGCGCCAGCTCTCTCTGCGCCCGCCCCCTCCGCCCGAAGCTGCGACTTGGAGGGTAGTCGCTGGTTGGTGTTCTTTCGTTTCTCCGCAGTACCCGGGTCTGAGTAAGGAAGCTTAGCGTAACCCTAATCCTGAACAGTCTTGTTTTGTTTGCCTCCATCGGGCGGCCTAGGGAAGGGCCTGAGTTTTGCCTTAGTCTTGGGTAATTATTTGAGATAATGGTAATGAGGGCCACTGGAGACCTGGTTCCTTAGGGCATCACCTGCCTGTACCATTTGCCGGTTGTTGACGGTGTGGGAGAACGGTCTCGGGCAGGCGGTCTCCTGAGGCACAGTAAATCAGAGGTGGAATTGAAAGAGATAAGAATGAGAAGAAAGACTTTTTTCTTTTTTTTTTGAGACAGAGTCTCACTAAGTCGCCCTCCGTAGAGTGTGGCACCACGGCTCAGAGCAATCTCAAACTCTTGGGCTTAAGCGATTCTCTTGCCTCAGTCTCCTGAGTAGTTTGGGACTACAGGCGCCCGCCACAATGCCCGGCTATTTTTTTTTTTTTTTTTTTTTTTTAATTGTAGTTGTCCTTGTTTAGCAGGCCGGGCCGCGCTCAAACCCACGAGCCCCGGGGTATGTGGCTGGCGCCGTAACCACTGAGCTAGGGACGCCGAGCCAAGAAAAACTTTTTCTAAGACAGCTAGTATAAAAAAGAAAATGGGTTAGGTCTGACCCAGCGGTTCTCAATCTGTGGGTCGTTCTCAACCTTTGGACTGTATTAATGGTTCACGGCATTAGGAAAGTTGAGAACCACTGGTTAGGAGAAAGAGCCAGAAGTGTCCTCTGGTACTTACTGATCAGGAAGCTTCTGAAAGAGGGGGCTGAAACCAGACAGTCCTTGCCCTTGAGAAATTTGTGATGATGTTCAGAAGACATGCCACTTAAAAAAAAAATTATAAAGTACACTTTGAATTATTTTTGTAATTTGCAAGTTATATGATTAGAAATTTACTGTAAATTCATTGCAAAAGGAAATCTGCAGAATACAAAGAAATGAAAGAAAACAAATTATCTGTAGTTATGCTACTAAACGATCAGCTCTGTCAATCTTTTGGTGTATTTTATTTTTCTGCATATATAGTTTGTGATCATGCTGTTTATCCAGTTTTGCAACTTGGTTTTCACTTCATGGTATATAATAAAGCCTTTTATTCTTAAAAACAATGTTTTCTTTAAAGCTACATATATATAGGCATAATTTGTAATTACTCCATTTTTGGATATTTAAGATTTTCCATTGTTTAGGTTTTATATAATGCTTTGAATTCACTTATATCTGATTATTTCTTTAAAATCAATTTCGAAAAGAATTACTAGGCCATAAACGAAACATATCTCTAAAACCTTTCATGTAGATTCCTAAATTACATTCTGCAAAATTTAATTTTCATTTAATTTTGCTAAATATTTACCCTGTTAGATGCCAAGGAGTTAGCGTCAGGGACTATCATTATAAAGGTAAAGAATTATAATCCCTGTCCTAAAGAGAAATAACGGAGTGGCCAGAGGACTAGATATGGACAGAGTTCTAAAACAAGGCACATGTGAAGTTAACAAGCAAATGAAAAATGCCAAGAGATGTATCCTTGGCAAGCAGAGTGGACAGAGATGGTGACATTTTTTCAGGGGAAATTTCCTAAACTGCATGCAGATTATTGGGCTTGAGAAAAGTCACATAATTGTTTATGACTGCAGGCTGCTCTACTGCAGCGGGTAGGAGAAGCCCAGGAGCATCCTACTCCAACCCAGACATTTTAAGGGCCTATGGGGAGAAATGAGCATGGGGCAGCCAGTTTGGACCAAGTAGGAAGCTCAGGGCTTTAGAGTAGGATGAAACTCTGATGCTGGAAGCCTACAGAATTTCAAGTAGTTTTAGATTTGGCTTCTGGAGCAACTTGATGTAAGTGAGATAATTTCTTGTATGGTTCGAGGCCCCAAATTTGCCCAACCTGGCACTTGGGAGCAGTGCACAGACCCGCTGAATTGGAATCTGAAGTAGAACAAGATCCGCAGGTGATTTGTGTCTCAAACTGAAAACACGGAGAGGTGCTGCTCCTTTATCTTAATAATTTGTTGCTCCTCAGTTCTTGACTGGCACGACAAGACAAAACAGGAGGAAAGGGTGGGAAACCTCGCTGATTGCACCTGGAGCCTGAGTTTCCAGCCTTGAATGGGATTCTTTAAGACTTCAAGAACTCAGTAAACTTGGGTGTAGACAGAAATAGCTGGCTGAGCTTTCACATGAAAATTTTTTTTCATAGTCCAGCAGCAGAATTGTAAAAAAATTCACTATAGACCCTGGCTTATGTTTTCACACAGCCTTGGAGTTACAGGAGGCTTGTTGATAGACTGGCTTCAGACAGAAAATGAGAAGAGGCCAGGATTACATGCCTGTAATCCTAGCACTTTGGGAGGCCGAGGTGGGAGAATCCCTTTAGCTCAAGAGTTTGAGATCAGCCTGAGCAAGAGCAAGACCCCGTCTCCACAAAAAATATAAAAATTATTTGGGTGTTGTGGTGGGTGCCTATAAATCCAGCTATAGAAGGCTGAGACAAGAGGATCACTTGAGCCCAAGAGTTTGAAGTTGCTGTGAACTATGATGATGCCACAGCACTCAGTCTACATAACAGACTCTGTGTCAAAAAAAAAAAAAAAAAGAAAGAAAAGAAAAAAAAGAAGGAATAAATACAAGGATGAGTCAAGGCCTGACCTTGCTCAAACGATGACTTTCTAACCTTATGCTTCACATTGGAAATTGGTCCCATGGGTATTTGGCAGGCAGTTTCTGTGGCTGCTTCCCTCCCCCCTAAATTGGAACTGATTCTGCTAAGCAGGAGGGATCACCCCCAAACAAAAAACCCTAAGCCCTTAGCTTGGCGCTCGTAGCACAGTGGTTATGGCACCAGCCACATGCACTGAGACGGGTGGGTTCAAGTCTGGCCAGGGCCAGCTGAACAACAATGACAACTTATAGTCCCAGCTACTTGGGAGGCTGAGGCAAGAGAATTGCTTAAGCCCAAGAGTTTGAGGTTGCTGTGAGCTGTGATGCTAGAGCACTCTACAGAGGGTGAAATAGTGAGACTCTGTCTCAAAAAACAAAAACAAGAACAAAACAAAACAAAAAAACCCTTAAGCCCACACCTCCCTGCTCTTTGTCCAGCCATCAGCAGCGCTTTAGTGAACCTTCTAAAGAAGTAGATGGGCACCTTTTTCCAGAATTTGCTTTCCATCTACCCCCTTCTTTAGTCATGCAGTCCCTAACCTAAACCTCCTGTGATAACCTGAATTGCAGATTTCTGTGGACATTTTGAAGTGTGCAGATCTGTGATGACTTTGTTCATGGTTCTTAAGTCTGGAGATAAAGGGCGGGAAAATGAAGCCTGCTGTGAAAATCAACAATAATAAATATCAGGCTCAGCTCTGCCCTAGGGGTCCTCAGTACTTCAAAGAAATGTCAAACGTGGCACCTCAACTTTATACACCACCCTCTTTAAAGTCATATTGATATGTATAAAATGAAATTGTAATGAAAAAATCTTGCTATTGAACTCTTGCTTTGAAGAGGATATTCTAGTGTGAAAGTCCCTAAAATATTTTTTTTTAAGGAACAAAAATGGGGCAAGAGTATAAACACAAAGTCTCCATCTCATGGGTACAGTTCTTTTTGGCCAGCTTGTTCAACTGAGAGTCTAGCTGCACCCCCATACCTGCTGTCAGGGGCCTACTGGGGGAACCCCAAGGCTTCACTAGTTGGAGGAGTTTGTGCTACTTGGGAACCCGGGATGGAAGACCTCAGGATCCTTGTTGTATGCATCATGGGTGAGGCCTGCAGGAGATAAGGATACTAAGGGAAGGGGTGACAGGTGACAGAAGACCCAGTGTGACCCCCTCCCAGTTTTGCCTGCAACTGATCCAGTGTCAGTAATATGGGGTGAATGTAAGGCCACAAGTGAACCTAGATGAATGGAAAAGTGCTGGCTGAGTCACTTGTTTTGTTCCCTCACCCATTGGAGTCCCTCCCCAGGCCATTCTCTGGTCCAACGAAGGCCTGGCCACACTAACCACCTGTAGCCCTTGGGAATAACTGAGTCCCTTCCTGAGCTCCTCCCTGCTTGAAACATATCCTGCCCTCCATTCCTAACCTGACAGACCCTGCAAATCTGAGAGCATCCCTCAGTCCTCCTATTGCTCTGCTGTTCCCCAGTGTGCACTCACAACTCCCTAAATGTCCCCTGCCATGACACTTGTATCATCATTTTCATTTCATGTCTGATCCTCTGTACTTCCCACTAATCCTGTATGTTTTCAGGGCTTCCTAGCTAGCTAAAACCCTGTAGGGCAGGTTATGTGTCTTTCTCTCTTGTGCTCATATCCTCATTGAAACTTGGGGCTTGAGATGAGGAGGCTCCAGGATTTGGGAGTCCTTCCTTTGGAGGTTTTTCTGTGAAAGTGGATACTGTCTGGTGTCATTATCTAAGCATATGACATGGCCATTCTTTGTGGGACAGAGGCCTTGGCATTTAGTTTTGCATAGTGATTGCTCAAATATAGAAACACCCACAGTATTTACTTCCCCAAAGGACTACCAAAATAAATGGCTAAATCCCAATAAAGAATCATTATTTGCTCTTTGCAAACTAGTTTTAATTTTTATTATGTTTAAGGGCAATGAATAGACAAAAGCAGTTCCAAACACACATAATAACGGGTAAGTCAAATGGACTTGGGGTCTGGATCTGAGCCACTACCATATGCTACAAGGATTATAACAAGACCTATTCACTACCCATTTAACTCTTAGAGAAGCCGTGTTCCTTATAGATCATAAGTCCGAATCCCCCTTATAGAGGAGAAGCTGAGACCCAAAGACATTAGGAGCCTACTTAAGCCAGGCAGTGAGAGGTGCCACCAGGGCCAGCTCCTGGTCTAGTGTGGGAGGGGTTATGTGTGAAGAAAAGACAGCCTCATTTCTGAAAACTATCTCTTGCTTCTATTGAAAATGTAGGCATTTTGCCAAAGCCTCTTTAATCTCCACTAAAATATTTAAAGTATTATTTTATAGGTTGATTGTATTTCCATTGACACAATTGTTTAAAATAGCTGGCTCTGCCAAAATGTATTTATGAAATACATTATTTGATTACTGAAACTTTATTATTATTATTATTTTTTTTTTTTTGTAGAGAGTCTCACTTTATTGCCCTCGGTAGAATGCCTTGGTGTCACACAGCTCACTGCAACCTCCAACTCCTGGGCTTAGGTGATTCTCTTGCCTTAGCCTCCCGAGTAGCTGGGACTACAGGTGCCTGCCACAATGCCTGGCTATTTTTTTGTTGCAGTTTGGCTGGGGTTGGGTTTGAACCCACCACCCTCGGTTTATGGGGCTGGCGCCCTACCCACTGAGCCACAGGTGCCGCCGAGTTACTGAGACTTTAATGTGTAGAGATGGGGTTTGAGTAAAAAAGAGGGGCTGCTTTATGGCTGAACATTTGTTACTTATATATTTCCTAAGAAAACATTCTCTAAGGTGGTTTTGTTTGGATAACAGGAAAGTATTAATGCAATGTTTTAACCTGTGTGCCATAGCATTTGCTTTCTGATATGTTTTCTGGATAAGACAAGAGAAGAAAGGTCACTATCTCAGTTGAAATCAGCAGACAGAACAGAAAAGCATTTTGGTGTATCACCATGTGACTCTTCTCTGAAGATGCTCCTTTCTGTTCAACTTTTACTGTTCACCTGTTCAAAGTGGATCTTTCTACTGTTTTGAACCTCAGTGAAGCTTTATGCCCAAACCAACTTGCCAGCAGCTCCTTCAATAGACAGCACTATATATATTAACCAGGATGCAATGAATTCCCTGCATTCCGGAACCATGTGGAAATTATTGTTCACATCTGTTCACATCCTACAAAGTGGCTCTGTTGGAGGTCCCTGGATTTGTGCAAGAGGCTTCCACCTCAATGGGATCATTTAGTTGTCCACATTAGCTACATGGAT
Organism: Loris lydekkerianus; assembly: GCA_963574355.1. NCBI lineage: Eukaryota > Metazoa > Chordata > Mammalia > Primates > Lorisidae > Loris > Loris lydekkerianus. Next base: position 4,260 of record CAUYPK010073332.1, on the reverse strand, counting down.
GTCCCCAGGTGGGAAACCAAAAGACAGGCAGACATCACCTAGCTACCTCTGGTTTTATAGTAAAACCTGAGACACTCACTCAAAATGCAAATAAACACACCTAGTACATAAAGAACACTCTTCCCCCCTCCCCCCACAAGGATCAAACTCAGCATGGAATAAAATCTCAGGATGTGTTTTTTAAAAAAAGTCAATTCATGAAGCTTTTCACTGGCTGTTGGTGAATTCATCTAAATGTGATTTCACAGCCGAAAACTGTGGTTATCTGTGAACAGTCTGGCTTCCATTCATCAGCACGACTCACCTCCTTATGCCTTCCCAAAATATTTCAGAGGTTCAAAGGCCTTGCTGGATTTTCCAGGATAAGGAACTTGGAATGCTTATCTTCTTGTCTATTTTAACACAGTTTCTTGGTAGTTTTAAGGCCAACTCCAAGATAATGTCCGTGATTCATCAAATTCTGCTATTTTGCTATGGTGCCATGGGCTGGCCTATACTTTGCCCTGGTGACCCCAACATTAAGGACACATTAATGGCCCCTAAACTTGAGCTCTTAGCCAAAGCAATAATCCCAAAGCCAGGCACGAAGAGTTCATTCATTCTAGAGTGCATGTGTTGACTCATTACTCTTAGACCTGTGTGAAAGTCTTCCTGGAAGGTGCTACTCACTCACTTATTTGTAAAACCGATGGTATCTCACAGAAGACTGAATGAACAACTTCCTGCAGTCACACTTAACCCAAGCAAAGGCAAGTGTTTGGATTGAGGTAATATTTAGCTTGATAATCAGTCCTTTAACCAGAAGTCCCTTCTGTCCTCAATATGGACCTAATTTGACTGTTCTAGACTCTAGAACTTCCCACCAAAATAATGTGACCCAGCCCAAACACAAACTAGAAAACCCTCTTAGCTCTTTCAGACTATCTCAATATGACCTTTCAGCCTCCTGGTTCATTTTCCAGTCTGCACACCTTTGCCTCCCCCCTGGTATCTTCTGTTCCTTGATCTGGAGCTCCCATTTTCACTGTGGAAAGTAACTGAAAAATCCTAAAATTCTTGTGACCTTAGAGTAGCAAGAAAGCCCTGAAATTCTGGGTCCCCTTCCTCTTTCTTTTTTCTGTACACCAGTCACTTGTGGCTCAACACATTCACAGCTCAGCTTGCTGTTCTTGTTCCTGCCATGTGCCCTACTTCCCCAAATATTCTCAAAGCATCTGTCTCTACCTCTATAAGGCTTCAGTGCACAGTTACCTATTTCAGGAGGGTTATCTGGTCTCACCTTTTGGATGTCCCAAAGCCCATCCCAGCCATCCCAGAGCCACCCTGTACCACCTGCAGACCCTGTGCTTGCACCATGCATCCCAGGCTGCTGGCTACTCTGTGGCTGCAAAAGCTGTTCCCACCTGCGGCCTGGTTCCAGTCCTCCAAGTGACCTGTGGTCCTTTCTGTGCACGGTGGTTTTGAGGGCCTGTCTTTGTGCAAGGCAGCCTCTTTGGAGGGATCTCTGTCCAGCTAACTCTTCCTCCTGCAGGCCTGGAGCTTCTCTCTGAGGACCGCTCCTTCGTGCCTGGAACTGTCATTGCATTTTCACCTTGGGGAGGGGAGGACATGGCTTATTTTCTGTCTCCCCCACTGGCTGGCAACTTATAGACAGAGGTTTTGCATTTAATTTCTATATTCTAACCCTGTGTCTGTATAATAAGTGTTTGTATAAGGGGGAAATGATGTGTGAATGCTGTTAGCTGATTTTTGGCTAATTATTGCATGCTTGCCTTGGATTGTCTAAAAGGCAGAGACCAAGTGTTCTACTGCTGCTGTGAGCCTCATAGGAGTATGTTGGAACCCTTATTGGGTAAGTGACCTGAAAAGCATTTTGTGTATCACTTCTTTCACAAAAGACACCTGCATTTCACAGAGATAAAAAGTAGGAATTGAGATACTAGCTTTCTTCCTGAATGCCTGTTTTCCTCTCTTTTTGATATTCAAATGGTCTAGTCACCCTCAGGTAACTGTTCTTCCTCATCTTCCACCTAGCTTGAGAAGGATGTTATCCATATGGATTTGAGTGCCTAATCTGGCTTTTTGTATGATTTTGTTTCCTCATCTTGAGAAACACAAGCTTCATCTTCAGCATTTCCCATTGCTTTTATAGTGTGGCAGATTTCAAACTGGAGTAGCTAGCATGTTCTTGCTAAATAGTTTTATGCTAATCTTATTTTATATCCTAGCTGTTCTTAATAGCAGGTGCAAAAATGCCTCTCTTTTAGCAACGTTGACATGGGAAATGTTCTTCTGAATCAGAAGAAAATAGACCATAGGCCCCTGCACAGACAGGCATTTTATGAAATGGTATCAACCACTCAACCACTCTCCTATTCTTGGCCACGAACCTGCCTCTGGGGTGGATTTTATTACTACAGCTGCTCACAACACCCTCCTGTATGCTTAGAATAATGTTTTGGGGGAAGACCTGGTAAAACACAGTATTTTTTTTTTTTTAACCTTCTTTCAGAGGACTTGTAGGTAAATTGCATTTATTACTCAAGGTCCTTCTTGCTGTCTGATAAAAGCTTACATTTTGCTATATCAGCATTTGTTATAGCCAATGTTTAAGGATAAGATTTAGGAAATCTATCATTTGCTAATTCATCAGCAAACTAACCACAGCTTAACCTTGCAGCATACCAACCTTTGTGTTAAGCTAGATATCTTTATTTGATATCTAAGGTGCAAGACCAACAACATCTTGGGAGATCTATAGAAACAAAGGCAAAGCTCTTGTCTCAATTTCTTTTATAAATTTGTTCATTTTCCTGTTATGTTTTATGTAATATATGGACTTAACAAAATAAAGTGACAGTAATAAAATAACAGTAAAAATATGCAAACTGAGGATATTGGCCAAGCAAGGTGGATATCCAGATCAAACTAATCCATAGTCACCTGAATAGACCACAGCCACACTTCTTAGGTGCTCTATGTAAGAAGTGATTTCAGAAGATGGACACTTATTACAGAGTTACCATTTAGTGATAAGCACCTGAAGATCTGTACTCCACTTAAGTTAAATGTTCTATTTTATAAATAATACATATTTTTAATTGAAAAATTAGAAAATTGTGTAAACAAAAAGAACCACTGGAAACCACTTATACATCTAACACCTGGAGTTAGCAGTGTTACTATTTTGGCGTGCCTTCCTGAAGATGACTTTATCTGCATGTGTATATATTTCTATTTGTATATTAGGGCAGAGCCAGCTAGCTGCCTATCAAAGAGGTTATCTCTCCTTCTCTCGCAGTAACAAGAACCTCAGCCCTAAGCTGAGCACAGAATAGAGTCTGTACTGGCCAGTCTCCCTTACAGGTAGATGTGATCCTAACACTGAGTTCTGGGCAATGATCTTGGTGTGGAAGTGCCATGTGGGACTTATGGGAAGACTATTTAAAAGGGAAGTTCATCTTCCTTCTTTCCTTCCTTTGTTTCTCTCTTCCCTCACTTCCTCCTTTATTTCCTTCTTGTCTACCACTTAGAATACAAATGAAATGGCTGGAGCTCTAGTAGCTATCTTGGAATATGAGATAAAGTAGAGAATAGGAGAAGTGCTCAACACAGCTGAAAGACAGAAGGAACCTGGCTATCTAACAATTTTTGGGGAAAAACTGTGCAAGCCTTTATCTAAGACTTCCTTTATATAAAGATAGTAAAAGGGCCAAGGAAGGGGAAGGGAGGGGGGTGGTTTTGGTGGAGGGAGGGTAATGGGTGGGGCCACATCTATGGTGCATCTTTGAATGGGTAGAGGCGATTGCACTAATGTACACAGCTATGATTTAACAATAAAAAAAAAAAAAGAAGTTTTGAGGTAGAGAGTGGAAAAAAAAAAATAAAGATGGTAAACCCTCCTTCAAGCTGCCCTAATCAGGTCTCTGTTATAAGCAACTAAGTCCAATCCTTGTCATTATGTATGTGTAACAATGTGTGTGCATCATATATACCTTTAATTAATTTAATCCTCACAAAAAACCCCAACATAGGTACTATTGTCAGCCTTAGTTTCCACTATGTTTATGTGTGTAGATATGTATAATTCTTTTGGAGAGAATTCTTCTGTATACATTGTTTCTTTCTTTCTTTCTTTCTTTCTTTCTTTCTTTCTTTCTTTCTTTCTTTTTTTTTTTTTTTTTGCAGTTTTTGGCCAGGGCTGGTTTTGAACCTGCCACCTCCGGCATATGGGACTGGCTCCCTACTCGTTGAGCCGCA
>CAUYPK010073329.1:0-36341 GCA_963574355.1 Loris lydekkerianus | reverse complement strand
TTAAAGAAAGATGGAGACTTTACCTCTTTCATGTTTACATGGATGGAGCTGGAACATATTCTTCTTAGTAAAGTATCTCAAGAATGGAAGAAAAAGTATCCAATGTACTCAGCCGTACTATGAAACTAATTTATGGCTTTCACATGAAAGCTATAACCCAGTTATAACCTAAGAATAGGGGGAAGGAGGAGAAGGATGGAAGGGAGGGGGGAGGTTGGTGGAGGGAGGGTGATTGGTGGGATTACACCTACAGTGCATGTTACAAGGGTACATGTGAAACTTAGTAAATGTATAATATAAATGTCTTAACATAATAACTAAGAAAATGCCAGGAAGGCTATGTTAACCAGTGTGATGAAAATATGGCAAATGGTCTATAAAACCAGTGTATGGTGCCCCATGATTGCATTAATGTAACAGCTATGATTTAATAATAAAAAAAAAAAAGAAAAAGAAAAGAAAAGACTGATAGATTTAATAAAATAAAAAGGTCAGTCCCAGGCTACTGCTGTCACTCAGACAAAAATAAACAATTTCTTAGACTTTACTGCAACAGAAAAGATGGAGCGGTATGGACAGATGAAGGACGGGTTCTAGAGGCAGACTCAAGAGAACTTATCACTGTTTTGGCTTAAGAGCCTGGGGAGATTGTTGAACTAGGAGGAAGATGTTCTAGAGGAAAATATGGACATTAATTTTTAATATGATAGCATGTTTGTGACATAATCAAGAAACACTGTGGAGCAACCAGATACAAACTAATGGACAGTGCTTGTTGAGAAAAGAAGCTCTCTGAGACATGTGAGAACACTGAGAATAAAAAGGCAACAAAACAGCGAGATCTTTAAGAGGCAGAAGAGAGAGAGACCGAGGGTTGTTTCTGTGGATTTTAGAACTTGGAGGTCAAGGGAAGAGGAAGTAAAAGTAAAATAGTTAAGTCAGATGTGGATAGGAGATAAAATTCAACACAAGCCAGCTCTTAGTGCAGACTCCAGCTTACCACCTACTAGATTGGACATTGAATCATCTGTCTAAGCCTTCTGAACCTCATCTGCAAAATGGAATCTGTAGGATAATATTTAGAAATAAACATATCCTACATCAAGCACACAAAGTGAATTTATGTGAGTTTAAAACGGCTTGCTTTTCTTCCAGAGGCTTAAGGGACCTGGACACCCCCCCCCCCCACACACACACACAGAGTTGTTGGCTTGCCTGGAGTTAAAAATTCCACAGGCCGTTTCTCTGAAGTTGTGCACCCCATGAAGCCTGAGATCAAAGGGCATGCCGCCCTTCCTCAGAGATAGGGGCTAGAGGGTTGACATATGTTAACAACATATTGTCAGAGGGCTACAGATACTCTGCCCTGAGGGAAAGACACAGTCATTACTTCGTACTGAGTAAACTGAGTGATTGCTTGAAGATATTCTTCCATTAACTCTGTTCCATTGTGGCTACTTTCTTCTTTGTGATCTTTATTTAGATACCTGCTCATAAATTAGTCAGTGTTTAGAAGAAGAAGTTTACTACAAAAGTAATTGTACTGATATAACAAAATATTTCCTTTCAAGTTAATTTCAGATAGGTAAAATAAGATAATGATGAAACTAACAGATGATAGATTAAGTGTATACATGACTTGAAAAGTATAAAATCAAAACCCTGAATAAAGATTTTTACTACACGCCATCCCATCTCCTGTAGTCTGTTTCTTGACTTAATAATTACAAGAGCGAGTTTACACCCACGGCAAAGCTGCTGTTTGTTCGCGTCTCCAGTCATGCAACAGGATCCTATAATCACTTTTCTGAGTAGTTCGTATCACATTGCAATCATTTAGATAATTTTTTATCAGTTTTCATAGAGCTGAGATTTAAACACAGATTTAGCTGAGTCCAAAGTCTGTCATTTTTCTCATTCTCATTCTTCAGACATTTGTTAGTTTAAATAATCTTAATAATATTAACATCTTAGTGTATATAATTCTATTTTTCTTGAGCAGTCTTTAAAGAGCAGTCTTAAAGTATATGATCAAAATGATGAGAACATCTTAAAATGTATAAATTCATCTTAATATTTATATATGTCCTATTTCCCTTTTTATATTCCTTAAAGACCAAGCACCCATTAGATCTTTGTTACCTATTTCAATTTCCTGGTAGTGTCTAGCAATCAATGATGTAACAATAGCAATTATAATAATAACAGTAATAAAATAATGCTGAGCAATTTTTTTTTTTTTTTTTTTTTTTACAATGAACAGAAGTTTTTTGGCTCTTGGTTCTGGAGAGTGGAAAGTTCAAGACTGAGGGGTCACTGCTTCTGATGAAGGCCTTCCTCCTGCATCCTGATGTGGTGAGAGAGTGCACAACAGAGAAGGCAAGGTGGGGCTGAGCTTGTGTTTTACCAGGAAGCAATTCCTTTTGCAACTCACTCACACACTCATCCTGAGATACAGCAGAATTCATGAAGGCAGAGGCCTCACATTCCAATTACCACTTTGTAGAGGTTCCACCTGTTTATGCCTTGCATTGAAGATTTAAATTACCACACATTGATTTCAGGAGGCACATTCAAACCTCAGCGACTCTACTGGGCATATGGGGACAAGCAGGCCCAGAGCCAAAAGGATGGAGAATGGGAACTTCTAGGAATCTACAGGCTCATAGAAGGCCTAAAACATCCACAGAGTACAGAATAAAATTTCAGCTGGTCTTAATCAAGACTCAGGGCAGAAAGACCCAGTCAACACAGAACACCTAGATGAGTCCAAATTTCTGTTGGTCTAGGAGCTGAAGGAACACCTGAAGACATATCTTCAGAGACAGGGCAGTTGGCATGAGGATAAGAGCATGGGCTAGGCAGTCAGACTGTGTGGGTCTAGGGAAACTACCTCCTTCTAGAGATAAAGAGGAATATTAATGATAAAAGAATATCCATCAGGAAGAGGTAAAAGTTTAAGAAATATATGTAAACAAATAGAGTACTAAAATATGTGAAGGCTGAAGTAGAAAATTCAACAATAATAGTCAGACTTCAATACCCCGTATTCAATAATGGACAGGAAAAGTAAGCATATCACCAAGGAAAGCGACAACTAAAATAACACTATAAACCACTTACACCTAACAGACATGTAGAACACATCCACCAAATCACAGTGGAACACATATTCTTCTCAAGTACCCATGGAGCATTCTCTAGGAAAGTCTATACGCTAGGTCATAAAACAAACCTCAATAACATTTTTTTAATTTCAAAATATTATGGGGGTATAAGTGTTTTTGTTAAAGGGCTTCAGTCAGGGCCATAAATGTGCCCATCAACCAAATAGTGTTAATTGTATCTCTTAGGTGGGTTTTTGCCCCTCCCCTGCTTGACTTCCAATAACTTTTACTTCCCTCTCTGCACTTGTGTGCCTATCACTTAGTTCCAATTTGATAGAGAGCGTGTGTGGTGTTTATTTTTCCATTCTTGAGATACTTTGCTTAAGATAATGGTCTCTAATTCCTTCCAAATTTCTGAAAAATGCATGAATTCATCCTTTTTTTTATGTCTGAGTGGTATTTCATGGTATACTTATACCACATTTCATTTTCATATACCAATCATGAGTTAATGGGCACTTGGGGCAACTCTGCATCTTTGCAATTGCTAGTTGTGCTGCAATATAGATTCAAATGCAGGTATCTTTTAAATAAAACATGTTCTTTTCCTTTGGACAGATAGCCAGTAGAAGGATTGATGGATTAAATCAGAAGTCTACTTTTAGTTCTTTGGGAAATCTCCATACTGTTTATAGGGGTTATACAGTCCCACCAACAATGTATAAGAGTTCTTCCCACTGCTTCTGCACAGAAAAGTGATTCTAACAAGAGTAAGGTGATATCTCATTGTGCTTTTAATTTGCATTTCCCTGATGATTAGTGATGTTGAACATTTTTTCTTATGTTTTTTGGCCATTTTTTTAATCTTCTTTTGAAAACTGTTTGTGTCCTTTGCCCACTTTTTAAAGGGGTCATTTTTTCTTGCTGGTTTGAATTTTTTATAGATTCTAGATATTAGGACTTTATCAGATACACGGTTTGAGAAAATGTCTTCCATTATGTAGATCATCTGTTTGCTCTGTTGATTATTTCCTTAGCTGTGCATAAAATTTTTAATTTAATGAATCCCCATTTACTTATTTTTGTTATGGCTATAATTTCTATTGGGGTCTTAGTTATAAATCCTAGACCAATATCTAGAAGAGTTTTTCCTACACTTATTTCTAGAATTCTTATGGTTTAGTATCTTATATTTAACTATTTTATCCATCTTGAATTAATTTTTGTGAGTGGCAAGAAGTAGGGGTCCTGTTTCATTCTTCTGAATGTGGCTATCCAATTTTACCAACACCATTAATGGAATTGGGCTTCTTTTCCCTAACACACACCATGGTCTCCTTTGTCAAACATCAGTTGGCTGTATGTGGATGGTTTTATTTCTTAGTTCTCTATTCTGTTCCATTGGTCTTTGTCTGTATTTCTGTACCAATACCATGCTGTTTGGTTACTATCTTCTCATAGTAGAGTTTGTAGTCTGGTGTCCTTGGATCACAGCCTAGCACATAAAATGTGCTCAATAAGTACGACCACTTGAAAAATGCTTATAATGAGTCAGGTTCAGTGGTTCACACCTGTAATGCTAGCACTTTGGAAGGCTGACCTGGGAAGATCACTTGAGCTCAGGAGTTCAATACCAGCTTGAGCAAGGGTGAAACCGCATCACTAAAAAAATTTAAAAACTACCTGGGCATTGTGGCAAATGTCTGTGTCTCAGCTACTCAAGAGGCTGAGGCAAGGGAATTTCTTGAATCCAAGAGTTTTAGATTGCTGTGAGCTATGATGACGCCATGGCAATCTACCCAGGTTGACAGAGTAAGACTCTGTCTCAAAAAAATAAATGAATGTAAATAAAAAAATACTGTATTGCTAAAAAATGCTAATAATCATCTATGCCTTTTTTCTGGCAGCAGGTTTTGCCTCAAGGCTGATGGCAGTGGACTGATCAGGGAGGTGGCTACTGAAGGCTGGGGTGGCTGTGGCAGTTTCTGCATCATAACTGTCTGCTGTGGAGAGGTTCTGGAGTTGTTCTAACTAGTCAGTTCCTAGAGAGGTGCACTTGGCAGTTGTCGGCAATTTTCCAACTGAATAATTCAGCTGAGGGTAAATCCTCAGACTAATCCTGGGCCTCAGTGTCCCCTCAATGCAAAGCAAGCAGTTTACTGCCAACAGGAGATCTGGTTGAAGGAGCTAACTTACACAAATCAGAATTTTCACTGAGTAATTATTAGTTTCAATAAATATATTTGAGCAATTGCTATGTACTAGGTGTGGTGGTACTCATATTACATGCATTAAGCAGCTATTAATTGAGGGGTCAATCATTTTCATACAATGAAAATTCTCAATATGTTACCATATAACCAAGAAATCTCAGAATGAGAATAGGTGGTTAACTTGTTTTTATAGTTCTGAGACATTTTATGTCATAATCTCCAAAGCAGAGTTTAATTGTAAGAAGAAAATATGACACTGTCCAATTAAACAGGTGTTTTTAATACAGATGGCAGTAATCATTTCATGTGTATGTTTTGTAACTTTAGGAAATATAATGATAATTTAACAGTCTTCTGGAAATTTAAAAGTGCACTATGATAGACAATTCATTTTTATTTTTCTTACTTGCTGCTTAAATTATATTGTCCAACCTGCTTATTTCTTGTTCCATCCTGACTGCAAAGATGTACTTACAAAAACTAGTTATGGCTAAGTACCCTGAATTGTTTGATCCCCAAGTTCTACTGCCTGCCATCATGAACTCAATTTTATCTGTCAAAGTTAAAAATGAAATGAAATGCACAAACAAATCTATCTTGGTAATCATGCCAAGACTGCTTTTGTCTTAATGGTTTGGGCTTTTAGCAGAAATGTCATGGCAGGATTTGGCTCAGGTCAGAAGCTGTGAAATCAAGCTGAATTTCCAAGGAAAAGGAAGAGATGAAAGAGATGAAAAGATCATCCCAGGGCAAGTCTGATTCATGTCAGTTATGGTTTCCCAGTGTTCTTATCATTCTCAGTCCTTTATTTTGCTTTTTCTCTGTCCAGATGCTATCTCTTTCATTTAAATCCCCTCTTTTTATTTGTCTAAGTGAACCTCTATTTACAATTGTTTGTCAAAAGATAGCATTGCTAGGAGTCATATCCTAGTTTATAAAGTATTTTATGTATCCCTGAATTATATTATCAGAAAAACTTTGTCTTTCAGTTAAGAAATGTTCCCTTCACCACCATTTTTTCCCCCTTATAAACCGACAGTGGTGTTTTCATCCTTATGGGGTGATCCTTTTAGCTTTAAGACAATAATCACTATGGGGTGATCATTTCAACTTTCATCTCATTTGTTTTGTATGACATTCTGGTTCTTAGGCCACTGAAAACAAAAACAATAAAAAATGATATATTTGGGGTGCTCACTGTCCAGGGAGAGTTAAGAGTTAAAACCAGAAAATTGCCAAGGATTTTGTGGTTTGTGGGCATGGCCAGTGGCCTGTGGTAGTTGACTTTCTAAAAAAGTGAAACAATGGTTTAGAATATTTAGCCCAAGTAAATATTTCGTATAGTTTATTTTAAAATCTGGTACCTCCTTATGAATTTTTTTCTCATTTTCAATGTACTGTAGGGGACACCAAGAACCAGGTGACTTCTGAGCAAGATGATTTGTAGCTGAGGGGCAGACCCTTGGGCAATTCGTCTGCAGGTACTCCTTGTGAGAGAAAGAGCCTGAGCCTATGGCAATCCTTAGGCATGTAGTCATTGTTTACACTTCCCTCACCTGTCTTGGACTGTCTTGATAAAAGGTTATTGTGGAATCAAGGTTAGCCTGCCTCCTGCAAGCTTGTACTTCTAATATGTGTCAGTCTTGGTTCCTTCCTGCAGCAATTGACATCACAGCCATAGGGGCTGTGACATCTGGAGTATCTGCCAGGATCTAGCAGGACACAACAGGACACCAGGGATGTGGACCAAAGGGGAAAGTGACACTTGGAAGTAGGTGAGGCCTTTGGCAGACAGTGGGAGGAAGTCCAAAGGGAAACTCTGCTCAGGGCAAGTGGGACCTTTGGCCAATCTAGAATCTAGGGAACCTCACTCGAAATATGTGAGGTCTTTCATAGATAAGTAAAGACATTTAGAGAAAACAATGGGTAAATTCCTGTTTGGAGAGTTGTGAGAATTAGAAACTGAGGAAGAAGGTGGTATTCAAGCAGAATTTAAAAGTGAGGAGAATAGTGAGGTTCAGAGGTAATCTGGACCGAAGGAGAACTGGGAATCAAGAGCATAGAGCTGATGAGTCACCAAAACCAGCAGAGAGGAGTCCCTATAACATCAGAACAGCTCACTGGGTCTGGTCAGTGGCTGGGGATTCTGAATCAACTTCAGTATGATGAGATAGCCATAGTCCAGACAAGGCTGTGTAGTGTTAGGGCCTGGGAAAAGGTTCAGGCTCCTGGAGATATCTCTAAATCTTTTATTAAGATAATGCAGTTCGTGAATGATGCTTATACTGACTTTCTAGCCCGATTAAAAACAGCAGTTGATAGGGCTGTTGCCCCACCAGAGCTCCGAGACATGCTTTTCCAAACTTTAGCATTTGAGAATGCTAATTCTGAGTATCAAAAGGCCCTGTGACCTTTAAGAGCACAAAATACTCCCTTAGAGGAATATATATGGGCATGTGCTGATATATTCCACAAGGCTAATTTGCTTGCTGCCACTTTAAAAGAAGGGGTCAATCCATACCATCCTAAATGTCATAACTGTGGAACATAGGAAATTGGGACATAGGAAAAAAGAGTGTTGCAAAGGGAAGATCTATGGCAAAAACAATGACCAAAAGACTTACAGCAAATGGAAACCCTCTGGGTTGCGTCCCAGGTAAGGAAGCACCTCATTGGGCAAGTGAGTGCCAGTTTCAGTTTGATAAAAAACTGAGTTTATTGCAGGAAAACTATTAATAGTAGTGGGGCCCCACAGACAAAGAATATAGGTCTGAGATTGTACTCATTCACCAGCAACATCACTCTGTTCAGTCTCTTTTACATACTACCTCAGGTAGTGTTGCTTTGGACTTACGGGCATATGATAATGTTCTTTTGCTTCCCAGCAAAGGAGCAAAAGAATTGAAAACAGGCATGTGTGGTCCTCTGCCCCCAGGTACTGTTCAAAAAGCTTCTATCTTTCACTCTTACACACACGCTAATTTGAAAATGCTCTAAGAAATTTTAACTTACAAGAACTCAGTCTCAGTAGATTCTTTTTAACTGCCCTTCTTCAAGGATACACTTACCTCCCTTTCCAGAGGGAACCAACCTCTGAGAAGCAGTGAATTAGATATGGCAGATGGATGTGACCATTGTCTCATTCTTTTGTAAATTGAAACATGTTCATTCTATAGATACTTTCTCTCATTTCTCTTGGGCTTTACCAGGAGAAAGGACTCACCATGTCATTCAACATTTATTACAGTGCTTTCATATTATGGGCCTCCCTACTAGGTCTATTAAAACTGACAATGCACCTTCTTATTCTACTCACAAATTAAATACCTTCCTATCTTTTGGGAATATTCAATTATCTCATGGTATTCCTTACAATTCTCAAGGACAAGCCATTATTGAGCGACATTATAAAACATTGAAAGATATGTTAAATAAACAGAGAGGGGGAGAGGATATCCTCCCCTTGGATAATAGTCCTAAGTATATGCTCACTAGAGCTCTTTTCACTCTCAATTTTCTGAATATTGATGGTGGAAAAACAGCTGCAGAACGCCATAGGACATCTCTTTTATTCACCATCTGCTCCGATACAACTACCTATTTTTTATAGAAAACCTGAGATGTCAGAGTGGAAGCCTGGTTTCTACTGCATTGAGGTCAAAGTTTTGCCCATATTATTACAGAAAACCAAGAGAAGCAGTGGTTGCCAGCCTCCTGGATTAAGCCTCAACACGTGCAGGACACCTTGCCAGCACCTTAACAAATTTGTTTTCACTAATTTGTCTTTTATTCACAGGATTTTTGGAGGGTAGGTAATTTCATAATAGAGAAACCCTGGCTCAATCTCCTCTGTGGGAACTCTAGCTGCCTCTCCCATATCATCGTCCATCTTCAGCAGGAAGCAGTTAAGAGCGGTCAGTGTCCTATTTCCCTAAGAGGCAGTTGGAGCTTCTATGCAGAGTGGGAAGACTGACACAGTATTTCATTATTTTGGGCTGAATAATAAGCCCCTGGTAAGCTTAGTATGCATCTTCTAAACCAGGGGTCCTCAAACTATGGCCTGCGGGCCACATGAGGCAGTGTGATTGTATTTGTTCCCGTTTTGTTTTTTTACTTCAAAATAAGATATGTGCAGTGTTCATAGGAATTTGTTCATAGTTTTGTTTTTTTTTTCTTAAACTATAGTCTGGCTCTCCAACAGTCTGAGGGACAGTGAATTGGCCCCCTGTTTAAAAAGTTTGATGACGCCTGTTCTAAACCTTTGAAGGTTATGATAACAAAGACCTCGAACAGCAGGCTTCAAAGTAATGGTAAATGCTGGTATCAGCTAAGGTAAGATAATTTCATTTGTTGGATTTATATCTGTTTCAGTTGAATATCTGATCTTTACTTAAGTTATAGTTAAAGTTATACTGCTCTTTGGAAAGGGTCTGAGTTCGGTACGCCCTTTCCCCACCTAACGTAACTTCTGGTGGTGGTTAATACTTCCCATGGAAGTGTCATGGGCCCTAAGGGTCAGCCCGTAGCATGTAGTTGGGTGGTGATTAGCACAAAAGGGACATGTTTTCCCCTATGCCTAGTTTGGCTAAAATAGTTTTCCTTATTCTGGGATTAGTTCCGTTGGTGTAATTCTGTGTTATACTTATATGCCCTTTTGTTTCTTTTACTTAGCAGAAAGGAAAGCTCCTTGGTGAGAACAGCTGAAATAACCAATGACAGATTTTCTCCCTTGCCTATCCAGGAATGTCTTTAATACACTAGAGGGGGGAAATTTGGAGGACGCCAAGAGCCAGACGACCTCTGAGCAAGATGATTTGCAGCTGGGGGACAGACCCTTGGGCGATTTGTTCCCAGGTGTTCCTTGCAGAGAAAGGTTGCGCATGGCAATCCTTAGGCATGCAGTCATTGTCTAATACTCCCCTCACTTGTCCTGTACCGTCTCAATAAAAGGCTACTGTGTAGGTTAATCGGGGCTATTCTGCAATCAAGGTTAGCCCAACTCCTGCAAGCTTGTACTTCTAATCCATGTCAGGCTTGGTTCCTTCCTATGGCGATGTACCTTTATTCTAATTGCTGAGTTCCTTAAAAAGTAATAGGACATCAGAATTGCTAAATTATTCAGAGTTGTATGCTCATACTTTCTTTTATTAGGATTAAATGAGGACCAAGTAACTTTCCTGGAATTTCATTTAAATACTTTTATTTACAGAAGAAATCAAAACTCATTAGGTTTTAAATACCATATATACTCAAGCATAAGCCGAGTTTTTTCCGGCACAAAATTTGTGCCGAGTTTGGTTTTTTCAGCACAAATTTTGTGCCGAAAACCTTGGCTTATACTCGAGTATATACGGTATATAAAATTAATTTGATCTAATCCCTTTGAATACATAGTCAATTTCATGAGTTGACTAATACACAAAATGTTTTTATTTTCACTCATACAACTTCATTAAAATATAATCTTAAGAATACTAATAACCTCCCTAGCACAAGTAGGGAACACTGTCATGGTCTCTCAGCAAACATCCTGTCAATAATAACGATTGCTAGAGCCTTTTCTTACTATAAGTGGCTTCCTAAATTAAATTGAATAATCAGTTACTGAGTGCTTATTATAAGTCAGATGTAACACAAGGAGTTATAAATAACAATATTAGAACATGGCTTCTAACCTCAAGGAATTTCAATCTAAGTCTAAGGGATTAGACAAACACATGATCATAATTTGAGGCAGAATTTGATAACTGTCAAAATAAAAATACAAACTACTGTGAGAGCTTATAAGTCAAAGAAATAGGATGTGGTGAATGGGAAACAGGGACCAATCACTTTTTGAAAGAGATGACATTTGAACTGGATCTTGTAGAGGGCAGGGATTTGACAAGTGAATGTTCAAAAGGTAGGTCCTTCTAGGTGGTCAAAAAAATTGGTGGTAGAAAAATGTTAAATTAAGTATGGAGAATAGTGCTTTTTGAAGATTCTTTTCCATCTCTAGCATAGCTATACTTCAGACTACCTAGGGCAGGCGTCCTCAAACTGCAGCCCACAGGCCACAAGAAGTGGTGTGAATTGTATTTGTTCCCGTTTTGTTTTTTACTTCAAAATAAGATATATGCAGTGTGCATAGGAATTTGTTTATAGTTTTTGTTTTTTTTTTAAACTATAGTCTGGCCCTCCAACAGTCTGAGGGACAGTGAATTGGCCCCCTGTTTATAAAGTTTGAGGATGCCTGACCTAGGGTAAGACCTAGAAGCTATGAGTGCAGAAAAATAATGCAGGCTAACTGGCTACATTTTCAGAGCACACCTCCTCAGGGTAAAGGCAAAATCAGAAGTATCCTCAGATGTAACTACAGGATGGTGTTTCTAACTTGCTGTAAAATTTTAGTGCATGTTTCCAGCTGTCAGATACCTAAAGTTGAATGTATTTTTCAACTTTGCTGAGATACTATGTGGGCAAAACTCTGTTTGTTTTTACTTAAGGGAATACACATAAACTTATGAATTTACTTTTATGTGTATTTCTAATGGACAGAGATGCATACCTATTCAAAATTCAAGAAAAGTAAAATAAGTTATTTAGAAACAGTTTCATTGACAAAATACTCAGTTTACTCCCAAGGACATTTGGAAAGGAAAAGAAGGTGAGAAGGAACCTGGAAGATTATGACACATTCATAGAGTTCATGGCCAACTGTGAACCAGGACCTGTCATCTTAGCAAGACAAAGTGGCTCAGAAGTTCAAAAGATTAAAGTAACCCACTCAACCCATTTAGAAGTTCTGATCTTTAACTTCCTGTGAGTAAAGCTTACTGTCTCACATATTGAAAGGGTAATTAATTTATATACCAGCAATAGGTCATATGAAGACTGAACTTTGGAAATAAGAGAGAAAGGAGGAAAAATAATCAGAATATTTTCCTTTCTTCATAGGGATTCTGATTTGGGAAGGCAATGTCACCTTGATAGTGTGTGCCGTTATCCTCCTCTATGCTGTGTTGTGTCAGGAAGGATGTCTAAGCATGTAATTCCAAAATTGCATTTAGTTTTTACTTCTGTCTTCTGGTCTGAAATGAATAGGGAAATACACATATTTCTTTTCAATTCATGATTACTTCAGAAAGCTGCAGTGAGAATCAAGTTTTCTTTTTCACAAACAGCGTGACACACCTGGTAAGAGAAGTGTAAATGTGAGAGGAGAACCAAAAATGTAGTTATTTGAAGGCTTGGCCTGTAGACATACACTCCACCTAGACCATTGAAGCTGTCTCCAACCTGGAATACCTTCTCCTAAGTCTCCACATGTTCTACCCATCATATATGCTGCTAATGGCTTGAAAGCACTTTTTAAATACCCATAAAAAGTAAAAAAACCCAGCAACCCCTTCAATTGTTCCCCATGGCCTATATGGGACAGATTCTCTCACATTTAAGACTTTCCAGAATGTATCTGACATTCTTTCCCTATTAATTCAATCACTATTTTAATCCTTTAGCATTTCTCAGCACCTACTCTCTGGCTGGCACTACTCTGGTACAGAAAATCTTCTTGCTCTCAGGCAGAGATACATTCTTGTATCTCAATATAATCCTTTGCATTAGCGCAGTTGATTGTCAGCAGAAAGTTTTGTGTTATGTTCTGTTCATCAACATATGTGGTATCTTCTTTCTATTGCAAATAGAAAAGTATTAAGTAGAAATGCATCCATTCTTAAAGGCCTAACTCATATCTTCTCCAATTATAAAGTTTGTTATATTAGACTATATTCCATCTTCTGTAATATCCTTTGATTATAGATTTTTTTGTACTTCCATATGACTCATGCTTGTCAATGTTTTGCTTTTCTTGTCACTTAGCTAATATATAATACAGATTTATTTCCGGTAGTCTTTCCCTTCACAAGCCATTTTTCTATTCCATTAATCAGCCCTGTCTTTCTTCTTTGACCTCGCTCTAATTTATCTGAATTTGTTAACACTGACGTATTCAGAGTAAAATATTCTGAGGGGACTCATGTTAAAATCCTGTAGTGTATTATCCATCTGTTTTTACAAATTCAGTTATTAATGTGCAGGTCTTATTCTTATAGCTTCTTATGCATACTTCTAATTAAATATATCGTATTTGACCATTTATGAATCTATCTCACTAGATTGTGATATCTGAAAAGGAAGTGTGTTTTAGTCATCCAGTAGATATTTTGTGAATTGAATGTTATACTTCTATGGAAATTTCTGCTAATATTAATACTAATACTAAAATACTAATATTGATATTTTCTTTACTAATAATAGTAAAAATACTATTATTTAGTATTAGTAATAATAGTATTAGTATTTAATATTAGTATTGAAATACTACTACTAATAATAATACTAATTTAGTCACTAAAAATAATACTAAATACTAATTTAGTATTTGTATACTAATACTAAATAATATTAGTATTAGTATACAAATATTAGTATTATATTATATATTATATTATTTATTATATATATTTTATATATAAATATATATTTATTTTTATATATAATTATTAGTATTAGTATTAGTATACTAATTATACTAATTATATTAGTAATATAATATTAGTATTATATTATATATTAGTATTATATTATATTATATATATTTTATATATAAATATATATTTATTTTTATATATAATTATATATATTTTATATATAAATATATATTTATTAAATATATATAATAAATATATTTATTAAATATATATAATAAATATATTTATTAAATATATATAATAAATATATTTATTATATTTTAATATAATAATATAAAATATATATTATAATTTGTATACTAATACTAAATATTAGTATTAGTATACAAATATAATAATATTAGTATTAGTATTGAAATAGTAATACTTTCTTTTTGTAGGAAAACAAAAGTTTTCATTTAAATTTTAAATTTAGTATTGAAATCTACTAATAAAATACTAATTTAGTCACTAAAAATAATACTAATTTAGTCACTAAATTAGTGACTAATTTAGTCACTAAATAATACTAATTTAGCATTTGTATACTAATACTAAATGATAGTAGTATTAGCATACAAACGTAATATATTAGTATTAGTATTTAGTATTAATATTGAAATACTAATATTTTCTTTTTGTAGGAAAACAAAAGTTTTCATTTAAATTTTTAAACACTTGAGTAAGTGTTTAAAAAGGAGTAATAATATAAATTTAGACTGTTTAGACCATTATCATTGGCATGTTAGGTAAGATCTTTTGGCCATTTATCAATTTATTGCCTATTAGCTCTAAAACCACCTTTTTTTGGCCCTTGCTTTGCCATAGTAGAGCTGTGTTCTGTGAACATTTCTCCATTGCAGTTGGTACAATGTTAGGGTCTGCCAGTAGAGGGCACCAGAGTGAAACTGCTAGGCATAGAAGAGGAAGACCGCACTTCTTTTTCACGTTTCTATGCGCTTTCCTTGCTCTCCCGCACAGGTGCTGGCGGCTTATCAGGACTCAGGAGCAATCGCCAGCAGGAGGTTTCTTATTCACCATCTCCAGTCCACCCTCATCCCAACAAGCTTCTCCTTCATCCGGCAGGCTGCAGCCCCACCCTCTCCACTGAGATCTGAATCTCAGCCTTGGGGAGAGGGGCTCTTCGGTATGGTCCTTCCGTGGGCCCTCTCCCTCAGCCACACAGATAGTAGTTGCTACATACATTTTCTATTCTAGTAGTCTTTTGAAGTCTCTTACCTTTTTACAGTATTTCTCCATCTTTCGCTAGTCAATAATGCTTCATATTAAATTTTCACTGTTAGAAGTGCTGGTGTGACTTTTCGCCTTAGTTTCCTGACTGCACCCTGACTGGCACAACATAATTTAAACATTTTTATATTTCATATGTTTGAGAATGACCATATGTGACATATAGTCAAAGGATATAGACTGTCCATTTATAAATGAATCTTTTTGTAGTTCATGCAGTCCACATTTTTATTATGATTTAACTTACTGAGTTACAATGATTTTTCTAAAGTTTTTCTTCAATGGTAAATATATCAACTGTACAAGATGCATATTTACTAGTTTGTAAAAATGCTTGAGAGTGATATCAAAAGGGATGATAGTAATTTATAGTAATTGTGTTAACAGCTAACCTTTACTGAATGCTTGCATTTATCAGCAACTGATCTAAGTTTTTATATATCAAATTATTCATCTTAAAAGTCCTATTAATTAGTATTAATATTATTTTGACATTATAAAGAACAGAGCCAAGGCATCAATTTGACCAATTAAAGTCCAAGGCATAAACCATGTTGTCTGTGGTTTACCAGATATTCATGTGAGAAATACTTAGGTGTTTTTGTCAATTGTAAGCTCAGTAGAAGTCATGAAGGTGATACAATGCCCCAAAGCTAATGAAACTTTAGTTAGCATTAAATGAAATATACTGTCTGTAAAAAAGGGGTTGTAATTTCATTGGATTTTCAACTTTGAGATGTTGTTAGAAGTATTTAATTTAGCTGTATGTGCCAGTCCAGTTTTAGAAAGATTTTGAATGCACACAGAAGAAGAGCGTTAGGTGGCAAAAAGTCTCACAAAATGATCCTCTATAAAAAATGGTTGGATTAATAAGGATGTTTGGTCTAAGGAAGAAAGACTTTGAGAAAGAAGGTAGCTAACTGTTCAAATATTTGAAAGCCTCTGGTGTGAAGGAGGAATTGAATTTTCTCATTTTGGCTGCTGAAGGCAGAACCAGTGCTAAAGGGTAGTAATTACAGGGAAGACTGTTACTGCTAAATATAACTAAGAAACAGAATAATGAGTTCCAAGTACCTTGTGCTTCTAATAGGTGGGGAAAGAACAGAATCATAAAATGGAAAATACCATAACCAAGCATGGCATGACCTAATGTGAAACACGTGTGCCACCAGAAAAGCCTGAAAACTATTAGGGTATTGGTAGAGAAGAGAATTAATGATTACACAGTTCGGGGATATCTTCCACGTTGAAATTTCATGATCTTACTAAAATCAAGTTATATTGTTAAAATATACCATGTAGGTATTCACAGAGAAGTTTTAGAAAGCTGGTGACCTGAATTTGGCTCCCTTTTCCTTAGTACCAGTTCCACTTCGTCCAAATTGATGCTGGCTCAAAGAAATGAAAATTGCACTTTCATATTATCTAGGAAGCAGTAAAAAGAACACTTTTCTCAAAACCTATGGGACACAGTGACAACTTGACCAAGAAGTTAAGCTGTAGGTGCTTTCATTCGTAAAGAAGAAAAATGAAAAAGAAAAGAACTCAGTTCTAATCTCTTTAGAAAAAGAATAACCCAGTAAGTGAAAATATGTCAGAAAGAGGAAATTAGTATCAGGTACACATCCAAAAAATCTATCCATATAACCTGGTGCAAAAATAAATTAAATGTGTATCTATAAGTAGTTGCTAGAGATGCATTTGATAAAATTTGAGGCCTTTCTTATATTTCAAAGTAAAATGCTATTATGCCATAAACAAGCAGGGAATATTATGTTAGCAAAAAAGGTTAAAACAATTTAAAATTGGAAGGATACCTATTATTGCCATTATTAGAAAATATCTTGAAGAGTTTTGCAAATCCTTATGTACTAAACTCTGTCACTCCTTAATGGACACTTACTTGATTTTTTTTTTTTTTTTGCAGTTTTTGGCCGGGGCTGGGTTTGAACCAGCTACCTCCGGTATATGGGGTCAGTGCCCTACTCCTTTGAGCCACAAGCACTGCCCCCTTACTTGATTTTTTCAATTGTTTACTTCCTGCAAACATTATAACCTTCCTATAAAAATATGGCTTATTGTTGTAGTTTTTATTTTTCCCACTGATTAATATGCCAATTATTTTCTCTAAATTTTGCATTTGTAGGAGAGATGGTGTCTTTAATATTACTATTACTAAGAAGTTTTTAAAAAATATTCTCTTGTCTGTTTTACCAGATAAATTTTATAAATGTCATTTTTTCCCGCCACTATCATTTTCCACCATAGTCGTTTTCAACAAATCACTTTGTCCCTTTCATAAAGTTCCTAGTTAAAGAACGTGACTAAATAATTGTTAAACATATATTTAAAATATAAATATTGATGCTTAAGATGCTGCTATCCAAGATAGACAAAACCAGGAGAGTAGCTACCTTTATAGAATTTTCTCTGGGTTTAGTACATGGTACACCATGTTTCCTGTCAATGTCTTCTAGTTACATTCACAAATGAAAAATGACAGAGCTGAACATAGAATTTTTGTGTTGCAATCTTTTCCCTCAAAACTTCTCAATGTCTTTACAATAGTATACGTTACAGAGAAAACAGAGTCCAATGGTATTTTTTTATCTTAAACTTGGCCCTTTCTTTGCATGGATGAATATAGATTGCTTCACATTTCAAATTTTAAAACCTCATTTAAAAATCAATTATTTTACATTTTATTATTAACTCTTTCATGTTCTATACAATTGTTCTCTTTGGCAATGCCTGTTATTTACAGATTATACTCAGTGGTGTTTCATTCTTTTCTTTGTTCTTATTGTTGTGACTTTAATTTTCCTCTATTTTGCTCATGGAAGATTTGTCAAGTTTCTCCTCACTATTAATTACTGAGCGTCCCCTCCCCTTTACTATCAAGTATCCATTTAGTGTTTCAAATGAGGTATATTTGATGAGGTTTGTATTAAAGAGCTAACTGATCAGTTGATTTTCTAAATAAGTTTCTTCTTATCAGGTACTTTCCTTCTGAGCATTATTGAGCTAAGCGAATAGACATATTCTGTAGAAAAAAATCTTATTAGTAGAATTCTCTTTGAGCTCTTAGAATATTGCTGTTTGCTTGTGTTATATTGTGCAATGGTCATACTTTCTTCATGTACAAATTATTTTCTTGCACTTACAATGCTTACTTTTTCATTCTTCCTAGAGCTGTCCATCGTCCTGCCATAATCCTGATTGTTTTTCTCTAGGTCTGCTATAAGGCTACCATCTCTTCTCTGGCCACCCTGGGACTTGCTTCTCTTTTATGTTAGAGCTGCCCTCCTCCTCTTCCTTCTTCCTTCTTTTTTTTTTTTTTTTTTTGGTGGTTAATTCAATGATTTTAGTGAAACAAATTTCAGATTTCTTAGAAAAGGTCTGTGAATTCTTATTAGTATTTGTGACTTTGCAAAATTTGTAACTCTCAAATCAATACTCATGGGGCTCTTTTGGTCAGTTGGACACATGCATGGCAAAAATGGAGTAGGAAAAATTCTGAGTCACTGGATGAACCTGTTCTCACCTGGGGTTGAACAAGGTGGCATTCTGGCTCCTTGTTTCAGCTCTCATATTGTAAATAAGTGTCCTTGTGATACACGCAGTGCCATGTTTTTACATTTTTGTGCTTTCTCTTGGTGATTTTGCTGTTTAAAATGCTCCCCACATATAGTGCTGAAGTGCTGTCTAGTTTTCCTAAGCACAAGAAGGCTGTGATGGTCCTTCTAAAGAAAGTACATGTGTCAGAAAACCTTTCAGGCAGGAATCATAGTGCTGCTGGCTGTGAATTAATGTTAATGCATCAATAATACATATTAAATGAGGAATCTTTAAACAGAAACACACACATAGCAAGTGTAGGTATTGATTGCTTGGCAATAATGTGACCAGAGGCTCAGAGGCATCTAACCCTACTATTTCCCTTAGGCAAAATTGTTCGGTATTTGCTAATCAGTGTTTGCAGAGACTTTCTAGAATCTAACTACTTTAAAAATAACAGGAATCAACTGTATCTTTTTCCATCTTCATACTTGATTGATAGTGTGTTTGGCTTGATTAATGGTCTGGACTTTCATGATGGAAATAATTTTCCCTCAAAAATTTGAAGGTGTTATTCCATTGTCTTTAGGTTTCTAATCCTGATGGGCTTTAACTCTGCTACTTGAATGTTTAAGGCTGCCTTACCTATTATAAACTGTCTTGGGGCATCTTTCATTTATGGTGCGGAGCAGTTTTCTGTTTGAAAACTCATTTCTTTTAATTTCAGAATATTTTCTTATATTATTTGATAATGTTGTCTTTTTCAGTTTTCTCTTTGAGAAACCACTATTAGCTTGATATTGAACTCCTAGAGTGAGGCTCTAATTATTTTTAAGTCTTTACTATTTTCCATCTCTTTGTCTTTTTGGTCTTTTAAATTCATATTTCAAACTTTTACTGAATTTTTATTTCTGCTATAATACTTTTATTTTCTAAAATTTTCTTTGTGTTCTGTTTTTAATAATATTTTTTAATACAGATGCAATATATGAGGATTGTCCAGAAAGTATCCAACCATGTAAAATGAAAAAAAAAGTATTAACAATGGCTGGAGACTTTCCAGGTAGCCCGTGTATTTTCCTATTTCTAGAGCTATTAATTAGGGACTTAATTTTTTTTTTTCTTAGTTGAGTTTAATTTTATGCTCCATATATTGTTTCTATTTCTGTGGAGTTCCTGGAGTTTCTCTTTCATATTGGAATATTTCCTCAGATGTCTGGTGGTTTTTTGATAGATGATATTTCAGAGCAAGACACCAAAAACCTGCAAGGAAGTCTTGTGAGTGTGTGTGTGTGTGTGTGTGAGCGAGAGAGAGAGAGAGAGAGAGAGAGAGAGAACACACAGGGCTTGCTGACAGGTGAAATTAATTAAAGTGTGATGAACCAGAGTCCTAACAATTCACTGGAATTATCTAATGTCAGTATCTAATGACAAACTTTCTCAGAGAGAGTAAACTGCTAGTTCTATAATAAAATAAAGAGAAGTCTCATCCTGGTCTAATATTGAAAAATAATGGCATTTTGGGTTATCCTATTTTTTTTCATATGCCATTAAGATAGCGGCAATTTTTATTTCTCAAATGCAAAGCAAGAGGACAGATCAGGGTCTTAGGAAAATAACGCAATATATGGCACCCAGCAAATATTTAACATTTGTTTATTTATTTTCATTCTAATGGTGAGATCTATCACAAAGCAAAAAGAGCTTCTTTTTGAAGACACACATTTTTCAAAATCAAGAAGAAAGAGAAAGAAGAAATAGAAGTAGGAGGGGATGAGGTGAAGGAGAAGAAGAGAGAAGGAAGACAGAGGAAAAGAGACAGAAAAGAAAAGGAAAGGAGGAAGAAGGGGGAGAAAAACAGCATGAGGAGGAAGACAAGAGGCATCAGAGGGGAGGCAGAATGGCCAACCAAGATGCAAATCGCCAGTTCTTCTCAGAAAGAAGGAAAAGTTTTAGATGAAAACAAACAAACAAACAAACAAAAAACAAAACAAAAAACCATAGCCTAGGTGTAATTCTGAGAGTAAAGTACTAGAACCTCCTGGAGATTCCAGAGGAAGAAGTTGTGGAGCAGCAGCAGCAGTAGCAGCAGCAGCAAGATTTTGGCTGAGATCAGCCCACAAGGAAGTTGGAACACCATGGAAGGGATAGGTGGGGACTTGCTGCTTCTCCCCTCACACCTCTGGCAGGCTGCAGGTTCCTGAACTGTTGGAGAGCTTTTCTAACTTCATGAGCTCCAAAGCTGCTGCTGCTGCTGCTTTTTTTTTTTTTTTTTTTTTTTTTTTGACAGAATTTTATTTTGTCGCTTTTGGTGGAGTGCTGTGGTGTTATAGCTCACTGTAACCTCAAACTCTTGGGCTCAAGTGATTCTCTTGCCTCAGCCTCCCAAGTATCTGAGACTACAGGCGCCAGCCTCAACGCCCAGCTATTTTTAGAGATGAGGTCTAGCTCTGGCTCAGGCTGGTCTGGAATTTGTGAGCTCAGGCAATCCAGGGTGCCTCGGCTTCCCAGAGTGCTGGGATTACAGGAGTGAGCCACTGGGCTGGCAGTTGCTGCCACTTCTTCAGAATAGAGCACCAGGCTTCCAGCCCCCTGCGGGTGGCTCCCCCACACCACAAAACAAGCTGAGGAAGTGAGGCCTATCATACTGTTTTCTACTCATTGTGTGGCTCTATCCTCCCGATGGAGTTTCAGCCCTTTGGTTTCCTTGTCACTGGTCCCCACACAAACATTTCTTAACATCTGCCCAGACCGTGGTGGCCACAGGGGTCCTGTGGGTCCTGCGGGAACGTGTGATCCTAGCGCTTGGACATTCAGGGTGGGCTTTCTTCAGGGAGGGGAGGGATGCAGAATGCTGGGGGAACCCTTGGAACAAAGGGGACCCGAGTGCCAGCTCTCATCCGTCAGACTGTTCCCCTCTTTCTCCCCTGCCCCGCCCAGCTGCTGATGCAGCCTTGCAGCTCCGCTGTGAGATGGGACAGGGGTCTCAAGGGACGACTGAGCTGGAAGTCTCAGGAACAGCCGCTTCCCCTCAGCTGGTGCGCCCACCACAGCAAGGCTTCCGGAGAGAGCAGCGCTCATCCCTTTCCTCTTACAGACCTGCAGCAGAACAAGGGGCGCTCACAGTCTGGGCCCCCTGCCTTCCAGCTCACCCTGGTGCTACTCTCGGGTTGCTTCAGTAGAGCAAGGCGTGCCCTCAGTGGAGGGACGTTAACTTGCTGGAGCACTCTACGGGCAACTTGGGACCTCGCACTTTTCTGTGGCATGTTCAGGGATAGGTTTGGGGATTAGATGACTGGCCTTTACTAGGTATAGGTACAGAGGGGAGATTTGTGAACTAATAATCTTGGCAGATGAGGGAACCACCAACATAGGCAGAATTAAAAGGACCCTGTCCTGTAGGTCTGAGCCACAGCACACTCACGGGGCACCCCACCCACCACAGGCAAGCTGAGCTTTCCATCCAAAGCGCGACCTGGGCAGGGCAGCTGCAGCTTGTGGTGCCTTTGTTGTTGAGGAGGCTGGTTTGGGCTGCTGCATGTGGCCAGACACTGGAAAGGGTATAGGGATAAGGGGAAAGGGGGAGTTATTTTTATCTTCTTCAGCAGATTAGAGTTCCCAAGCAATGTATTGTATAGATACCAGCTTATTTGTCTTACCCTCTTCATTAGATTATAACCTTCTTGAAGGCAAAGATGGAGTCTTATTAAGGCTTCCCAACTTACTGTGGTGGAAGAATTCGGTTCTTATTTTTTATTTTAACCATTTCCTGTCCATCACAGTATGATAATTTTGTACAAAATTGTATACTTAGATGTCACAGCAGTATCAAAACGCTATAAAAGGTACTTTTATAGTAAAAGTACAAGACTTAGCTCTTTTCTGTACTTATGTCTTCATAAAATGGTAAAAAAAAAAAAAAACAGCTCACAGATTGGCACTTGTTTTATTGAATCCACTGTCAGAATCACCAGTCTAACTCATTTTTGCTTCTTGCTTGGCAGCTTGAATTTGATCTAAACAAAATTTTGTACTGAATAAATACTATCTAAATATAAATGAACTGATATTTAAAAATAACAAGATTTTGAAAATGAAAAAAAAAAAAAGATTCTGAAAATAAAGTCTAAATTTGAATGAAATTGCATTGTAACATCCATTTCTTGTTTTTAATTTGTAATTTGGAGGTTTAACTGTTAGGCAACTAACAGTGCTCTCAGAAATAATGTGAATTGCAGAATTTTTAAAACATTTGATATTTAAGTCTAAATAATTTTGGTACTACCCTTCATATGACATTGTCAAAGATAAATCTCTAAATATTTTACTAAATTCTTCAGCAATGATTTTATTTGGTGTTGTGATATTTGAAATGTGGTAGGAAAGCTCAATATTTAATCATGGTAATTGGAAACTATCTCTGCCTAGTAGGCTAGTTTAGAATAGTAGCTGACATTGTTATCACATAACATTTTGCACATACACATTGCCCTTCAAATAATGAATTGATGCACTTAACAAAATTGGGCAGCTGTTCCTCGCACAAAGGGCAGCAAAGCTATCAAATCCTTTCTTAAGGGCTTTAAGACCAAACCTGGCAACTTAAAAAAATTAGAAATGGATACTTTGATTTATTTGGCATCCCCCTAACCTCTGCCTTTCTGGCCTTACATGGGAATTTGGAGTACTTAGCCTGCCATAGGCCTACTGAGATTAATGTGGATAATCAAAGAGGTGTCATTTATAGGACATATCTTTGAAATAACTTCTCTAGAGAGTTTTACTTTTAAAAAGACTTTCAAGATTTTTAGTATCCAATTGGGCTATCACCTATATGTCATTGAAATACCACCTGCATGATGTGATAATGTAGCCAGTATCTGGAAGAAATGTCTCATCAAGTGTTTCATCTTTTATATGCTTTTTATTGAAGCTGAGGGAAACTGTAGTTGAGGGTTGCCTACCTTTGCATCAAACCACAGTCACATTATTTTATTTTGAAGTTGAATGTGGCCTGCAGCTTCTAATGGTACATTTTGAGTGTGATTTAGTAAAATTTTTACCAAGGAAGTAATGAGATTTCTAAGAACATGAAACATTTAAGGCTTGACTTTTCATTTTAATATCTACCTTAGCTGGCAAGCTAAAATATAGCCACTTGATGTATTTTTTTTTAACTGATAAGCCCTTAAAGTGTAAGTGATGCCTGGCATGTCCTAAAAGTTGGCAGCTATTGATTATACTGTGATAACTGAGTTATTCCACAAGGTTAAGGAGAAAATCCCTTTGATTCAAAAAGTATTTCTATACTTTGAAAATGTCATTAAA
Source organism: Loris lydekkerianus (assembly GCA_963574355.1). NCBI lineage: Eukaryota > Metazoa > Chordata > Mammalia > Primates > Lorisidae > Loris > Loris lydekkerianus. The sequence goes on along the minus strand of CAUYPK010073329.1, from coordinate 12,374 downwards.
AGTGTTGAAAAGGTCACAATTTAAGATTGATGAACTAAAGATCAGTCATTCCTGGCTGAACAAACAGAATGTAATTGGGAAGTGAGGCTTTAAAAGTTTTGCTAGCACTTTCATAATACAAATCTGGGATTCCAGTGACTCTAAAAGCAATAAATAACTCTTTACGTACATAATTATTTTCCTGAATAATTATAGTTATTATTTAGACATTTGTGATGATTCAAGTGCACAAGAAACTCAAAAGACAGCATGAAGTTAGGATGCATGAAATTGCCAGATTTTTAAGCAAAAGCCCAAGACTGGGCTCCATTCCAAAATGACTACCAATACTCTGTGTGTCTTTATGAAGATTTCATCATGCTTCTGGATCTCAGCTTTCTGGTATTAAAGGAATGATGATGTTTATTTAATCTGTGTGAGAATCAGCAAGGATTCCTTGAATAAGACAAAGTGAAGAATAATCAATACTTTGAACCGCCTAATAGAATGCTGTTTATATTGCCAGGAAATTATTTACATAATCAAATATGATTCAAGTGGAAATTAACTTTCAGTTAATTTTATGGAGTTAAAAAGAAAGAAATGTACTCTCTTCAAGCAACCTTAATTAGTTTACTTTGAGATGAATCGAAGGTAGTCAAATGAATAAAATCAAAAGAATTTATTTTTCATTCTTATTTCTAGTGAGTGTTTTCAGGAATGATTTTTTTTTTTAATTTCAGATTAATATGAGGCTACCAATGATTAGGTTACATTTCTTGCATTTGTCGAGTCCAAGTTGTAGTGGAGCCCTTCACCCAGGGGTGTACTGTATACCCTTATGCTGTGCCCATTTGGTGAGAGCTTACCAATCTCTCCCCTCTCCTTTATCTCTTCTCCCCTCTTCCCTACTTGAATTTAATTGTGTTTGTATTTCATGTGAGCATGTAGTACTAAAAGTAGACTTTCTATTTGATCCCACAATCCTATTACTAGGTATCTAGCCAGACGAAAAATAAATTATTTTCCCATAAGGACATATGCACTAGAATGTTTACTGCAGCTCATTTTACAATTGCCAAGATGTGGAATTAACCTCCATGCCCATCTATACATGAATGGATTAATAAACTGTGGCATGTGTATAACATGGAATATTATTCATCCGTAAAAAGAGATGGTGACTTTACATCTTTTGTGTTAACCTGGATGGAGTTGAAGTATATTCTCCTTAGTAAAGTATCACAACATAGGAAAAGCAAATATCCAATGTTAAATACTATTATGAAACCTATACAAAAACAAGTTCAGGACTGATTTTAAAAGAATATTAAAATTATTTTAAAATAAATCTACAATGTTCTCTGGGTAGTATTTCTATGTATGAGAATAAATAATTTTAACCACCATTTCTGTTTTATTCATATATCCATTAACAAATACATCTTTTATCATCAGACTGTATGATTACCTTTCCTTGAAAACAGTGGCTGGTAGCAATAAGAAAACACTGGTAGTTGCATGAGTCAATATACCTCTCAAAGCATTGTTTTAAATTTGATTCCATAACATCACTTAAGATCATCTCTTCTCATGGATGAGATCTAGATGCATGCCAGGTTTACATATTCTTTTTTTTTTTTTTTTTTGAGACAGAGTCTCACTATGTCATCCTTTGGTAGAATGCTGTGGTGTCACAGCTCACAGCAACCTCAAACTCTTGGGCTTAAGTGGATTCTCTTGCCTCAGCCTCCCAAGTTGCTGGGACTGCAGGCACATGCCACAATACCCAGCTATTTTTTTGGTTTTTGTTGTCATTGGTTGTTTAGCAGGCCTGGCTGGGTTCAAACCCACCAGCTGTGGGGCATGTGGCTGATACCCTAACCACTGAGCTATGGGCACCAAGCCTACATATTCATTTTATTATGTGTAGCTATTTGATGTCTATAAATTAGTTTGGCTTATTTAGAATTGTGTGCTGTAAAGTGGTCATAAATTCTCCATTGATTTTAACTTTAAAAGAGAGTAAAAGACTTTCCTTTTTAAAATATTTAAATAGTGGAGATTATTACAAACCAAAAGGGTACAGTTGGATTTTTTAGTCAGTATTATTTAAGTTACAATTTTAACAATATTTTGTCTTAAATACATAGCCTATGTGATTTGCCATTAGGTTGGATAATTTTTTTTTTTTTTTTTTTTTTTTGAGACAGAGTCTCACTCTGTGCCTTGGGTAGAGTGCTGTGGCATCATACCTCACAGCCACCTCAAACTCTTGGGCTCAAGGGATCTTCTTGCCTTAGCCTCCCAAGTAGCTAGGGCTACAGGTGTGTATAAATTTAATAATTATATGGTCCCCTTTTTTTTCCTCTCTCTCTTCTCTCTCTCTATATATAATTATAGATCATTTTTTAAATGCCTTATTCTATTATGATAAAAGATCTCATCCAACATTTTTTGAGAGGGAAGTTGTCTATAATACATAATTATACCAATTTTCAAAGTAAAATGGATATAAATTGTGACATTTGGCTTAATGTGATGCTTTGTTATATGAACAAATTAGATAGTAGTAGAAGTACTGATAATATTCTTTTTGAAATATCATCAGCTATAAAGTACTGCACCAATGCTTTCTTTATAAGCAGAACTTAAATAAATCTATTTAATGATCCTATGCATTTTCTTCCCTCTATGTAGCACTACATTCCTGCCTGCTATAATCTGCAATTACTTCTTTTTCCCTGAGGAGAACATTTCACCAAAGAAATAAAAGCTGTTTCAGACACAATCAGCCCCTCCATTTCCTAAGACACTTTTTTTTTTTTTTAATTGTAAGGACTGAGGAAGGTTCTTTTTGATGACTGTACTGTATTTTATTATTGAAGAGTAATGAGTTCTTCCTTCTTAAAAATGCATCCCAGAGCCCATGCATTCAAGATACCACTGTCAAAACATGCACATACATGATTGATTACCCAATTTATTGGTGATATTGTATATGCCATCATAGTGAAGTTTAAATGATTTTGACAAGTACAGAAGAATGTCATTGGCAGGTGCAGAAATAAATGATGGGTTTAAGCTTTCAAACGTTTTTACAACATTTCACTGAGTGGCGGGTTGATAAATTAAAATTATAGTTGTAGAATCAGCCCTGAAAACACAACTACAAAAATAGTGCGTGGAAACTGTGTGTACTCTCCGGAGAAGTAGCCTGGAGGGTGTTGAGAAAAAATGTAGCAAGTACGGTTGCTAAAGAAATCATTAATTTTGTGGTAGCACTGTCTGAAACTAATAAAACAAAAAAAATAGATTTTTAGAAGAAGAAAATTGGCTTTATCACCTTATCCCCTTTTCCCTGGAGATGTAGAGAAAATTGAAACCACATCATGAAAAGACAGGTATTGAATTGGCCGTTAGTAATTCCATGATGTCAGATGTGCTGATTTAAAGCTTAGGGACAGTTTCCTGTTAACCCTCCCTTAGTTTCAACATTGCCCCTAGATTTTAGCTTGTCATACTGTCACCATGATTCCACCAAATCAAGGCGAGAAACTTCTCAGACATCACTCAATTATTCACTGACTCAGATAGTCTTAAAGGAAAGAAAAGGGTATTTCATCAGGTATTTCCTTTACATCCTTAGTTCATTCTGTTTAAGTCCTACATCTTTTCAAGTCATGCCTAAACTACCTCAATAGCTTTCAAACTGGCTCTACTATGACCTCATTTGGGGTAACATCATTCTCCAGTTAAAAACAAAACAGACGCTCAAGCAAATAGACGTACATCATCCAGTGACCCTACTTCACCAGTAGAATGGTCAGTAAGTTCACTAGTAAGAGTAGAATAATTTCTCAATACACACTCTCCGTTACCTTGACAATCTTCCTTGTGTTTTTCCTGGACTTCCAAGCTTGCTGGACTGGGATGTCTGACACGCTCCCGGTAGTGGCCTCTCTCTGCTGTTGCTCATTCAATTCTTTTTCCCAGAAGTGCCATTTTAATAGCTCTCTATTAAATTCTTACCTCACCTTGAAGGTAAACTTAAATCTTTCTTTTGTCTTGAAAAATTTCCTAACAATCTGGCCAATTTCTTTAACCTTTCAATTACTAAATTAAGACAACCTCTTCTTAATTCTTAAATGATTGGCAGACAGCAATGACTTGACAGAATTCATGTAATTTTCCTTTTGCTTAATGCTCTGCTGCCAACCATCCCTAAGTTAGTATGGCTTTCCCTGTTTCATGCTCCTGTTATTGAAGTTTTTAATATGGTACCCCATAGTTTATATCAATCTATATCCATTCTGGAAATGCCTTCCTGTCTTCACGCTGCTATTTTAATTTCATCTTGTCTATCTTCCTCAAAGAGGTCATCCAGTAAGGGTCCTTGACTCCTGTGCTAATTTCACTCTCTTTTAAAGTTAAAATTCAACTCCATTACCATCTTTATAAAATATTTAGGCCTTTGGATTCAACTTGTCAACATTTCTGTGATTCAGTAGAACTTACTACCTCATTAGAAAAGATTTATAATTTAATTGTTGCATGTAATATTTATAAGTGGTCTTTATTTAGCATTTTATTATGTATTGCATATTGTTCTAAGCGCTTGAAGCTTATTTGTAATAGTCATATTAATTACTACCTTAGGTGAGAAATGGAAGCTCATGAAAGTTAAACAAATTGCCCAAGGCACCTAACTAGGAAGTGACAGAATAGGATTCAGACTAAGGAAATCAAATTGTGGAATTTAGACGTTTAAAGCAGGAGGCCAATAGTATAGCACCTTTTACTTAACACAAGGTCTCCTAAAAAACCTGAATAAAAGTAAAACAGAATAACTCTTTAACTTAGTAAGAATGCCAAAATTTAATCAAATTTTCATAATAGTGGGAGTATGCTGAAGATTCAAATTCAGTTTCTTGACTGCAAAGGAAGGGGGGAAAACATCCCCCTAAGAAAATGACTTCATGAAATACTGCTGGTAGTAATTATGAGGGTCAGTTTTAGATGTTGGGCAGGCTTTACTGTCCTGACTGTGTTCATGCCCTCTTATTTGGACTTAGCAGAATAGATCCTATATGTATCAAGGGATTGAAGGGATCCAGGGTTGGCTGGGCCATGATCAGCTCATCATAGAGTCAGTGCCTCAATAGAGATAATTATAATAATTCTGGAACTTGTATTCTTAATGTAATATTGAAAATCTCCCAATAAAATTGGGAAATAATATATTCAGAAATATGAGGTTGGACAATAAAGTTCATGAACTTATTCTAGCAAAAGTGCTACATATCATATGGTTGACTATTGTGGTCATCTTTAAGGCACTCTCCCCTTGGAACCTATGCACTGACCCCAATGCCTAGTCCACCTTTAAAAGCAATTTTGAAACTATTTTTCTGGAATGGCCATCAGAGCTGTTGTCATATGAGGTCTGATAATGAAGCTTGTGTACTTATCCTTAAAAGTGCTACATGCCTTATTGTTTGATTTACTAGATGGCCAAGGGGAGTACCTCAAAGGTGACCAGAGTGATATTCAGCAATGAAGTATGCAGCACTTTTTCTAGGATGAGTACCCGAACTTAATTGTCTGACCTCAACTTATTTCCAAAATAAGAATCTATTTGATGCCACATAAAAGGAAGCATTAGCCAGCAGTTTTATTAATTGCTCTAAAAGTTTGATTAAAATATCAACCATTTAGTACTCATTGAGCACCCAAGTTGAAAACTCCAAATTCAAAAAAGACTTTGCTTAATATTTATTTTTGTTAGATGGGTGATATGGACAAGAATTTTAGTATTTAAATTTATTTTGTGAGTGTATTTTATTTATAATAATACAAACATGTTTAATGTTATATAGTTATAATAAATTTAAATATATTTAATATATTCTATTATGCATTTATATACAATGTATTTATAATAATTTGAAATAGAAAATTAATTATTGATATTTGATTAAAAGATTTATTAAATATTTAATATTTAAATATATTAATTAATATTTTAAAATTAAAATTGCAATGCAATCTTGCCTTAGGCCTAAGATGGTGTCAGAATTAATTTTTATGCACCTTAGCATAGGCAGCGTGGCAACTTTGGTGGTACATGTGCTGGGATTATAGCATCTATTGTGGTCCCTGATGGGTGATCTCCAAGACAGATCTTGTCTCTACCATATGTATTCTAAGTAGGAAAGGACTATGAGAAGCTACATTTTAAAGATTTTCTGAACAGATTCTAAAAATTTATAAGAACAACTTGTGTATGTGTGTATGAAGATGATGGAGGAGGATGGAAGCTGTGTGTAGACAATGGCCCCCAAATCTGGCAGGTGTCAGAATAGTCTGAGTAGCTTTGGGAAACATTATATCTATTGATCTTCACTGGGTGACCAGAACCAGACCCTGGGATGGGTCTTCACGCCTCACCCCAGACACATTACAAAGAAACTATATGAAGTGAGGCAAAAAGAAGCAATGCAGTTCCTTTATTAATCACTTCCTGGTGTGTGTGCAGAAAAGATCTTATGTCAATGTATGGTTGAAGACCAGAGAGATCTGAGATTTTACTCAACTTCCTTTCATTATTCTTTGATCTTTCTCAGCAAGCAAATTAATTTCCTGTGTGTAAATTTCTTTGATAGGTTTTCCTCATTCATTGCTAGATTCAGGTTGAGTTTATGTTGTGATACTTTAAAATTTTATTTTCAGATTAATGTAGCACATTATTCGAGGGAAGAATCTGGCTCCCTAATTTATACTAAGACATGGACACTAAAGATGTGTCAATATTTATATTTTTAAACTTTAAATGACAGTGAGTAGTGAGTTCATCATTAAATTCTAAAACAATATCTGTCCTCATCTTGCTTGATGGCTCATTTCATCACAATTTTTATTTTTTTCCCCGTTATAAAACCTTCTTTTGGTTTTCACATGTAATTCAAAACACTCCCTATAAAAACAAAGCATTATTCTTTGAACCATTTTCAAGTTCTCTGAGTTGAGAGCATTACCCATGATTATACCTTTCATAACAGCAATAATAGCTCCTACTTATGCACAATTCCTGTGTGCAGAACAGTAGCAAATGCTTGAGCAAAATTATCTCATTTAATCTCCACTTCATAAGTAAGAACCTGAAGCTTGGGAGTTTCAGCAATTGCCTAAACTAATACAGCTAAGTGTATTAAGTGTCATAGTCTTGTAAGTGTCAGAGTCTGTGGGGTGAAAGTAACTCTTAGAAGTACATGTTAACAAATGCTTTAAGACACTGGCAGGCAGTGGGCTGCAGTATGCACTGTTTATCTGTGATTTATTCATGAATATAATTCACATATTTTTTGCTGAGCATAGAATTAAACTTAATGTGAGTAAGGTATGCAGGGGACAAAATCGATGTTATATACTCATGTGTTAACTGACTATGCATTCATTTCCTTGGCATATGATTATGGATTAAAAGTCACAAACTTTAATAATGGTTCTTATGCAAGACTTCCTAGTGCTTGGTGGGCTAATATGTGTTTGTTACTTCACTTTCACCCCACTCTTTTACTGAGCAGGGCAGGAGAGAGAGTCATACATACTTTTGAACAATTTTATTTAAAATCATTTTATGAAAGGGGAATGGAAAAATTCAGCTATAAATTAAACTACCCATTCAGTAGAACCATTTGGGTTGCATGTTTCACCCCACTTTACGTTTAAGACATATATAAAGGACAGCAATATGTTATTACTTCCCTGCCAATTTTCCCTCTTTGAACATTTGCTAAGTTATTCATCATTCTTTCTTGGAAAGTTTTTCTCAGGGCTCTCATACTGAGAGCTAAACTTCTGATAAGTTTTGAACAAAGATTACTTAGCTCTGCCCTTGTAAAACAGAGGTACATTAAAAAATGGATTTCATCTCAGAGTAGTCAGGAGAACAAAGAAGGTTGCAGAGAAACTGCGGGAAGTGAGGCATGAAGAGATGTTAGTTCAGCCCCCTTGACTTGAGGGCAGATATATATGCATTCAAAATAAAAGATTTCTTTGGATTTAGAGATTTTTAACAATAGGAGCTGGTGATCCATGTAGGAGAAAAACAGGCTTTAACTAATTTTTTTGGACCAGACCAACTTGAACTTTCATTTTTCATGAAGTCTTCCAATAAATGCATATACCCCATTTTCTCTTCCACCTTTTCTAACAATTATTTTGCTTTCCATGATTGAAATGACTTTCTGAAATGCTTTCATGAGGAATAGGAAACTATGTTGCTCAGTGAGTACTGTATATACTCGAGTATAAGCCGAGTTTTTTTGGCACAAAAAGTTTTTCGGGTTCGAAAATCCCGAACTCGGCACAAATTTTGTGCCGAAAAAAACTCGGCTTATACTCGAGTATATACAGTAATAGAAATATTAAAGGAACACAAAAAATAACAATAGAAAATTGATCTGATCTTCAAAAAATCTAGCCTCATCCCATGTTTCCGGTCATTAAGCATGAGTATTGTGGCTGCCTATATGTGATTTTTTTTCCTCATCATATATAGCATGATTTTCTCTAAGTTAGAGATGACATCTTCCAACTATTTTTTTAACACTTTACATCAACCATAATACCAAGCATGTAAAAGCTCCTTCATAAGTAATTTAAAAATATTTGTAAAAGGATTATTTGATAGATCAGATTCAAACAATGCTGTTTGATATTAATTAGGTATAAATGCCTGAAAAAAATACACGTATATTCTTGTGAACAATATACTCTTCTTAGGACATGTACCATGACTCAGAAGAATACCACTGGAGAAGGCAAACATTACTGTCACCTACATGTGCCTCAGAGTTCTTCAGCTTTGTGTGTGAAGCAGCAGTGTGAGTGAATTGTAGAAATAAAATTAAAATGACAGAGAATAAGAGATAAATATAGATTGTGAAGACAGATTTAGAGAAGCAAGTGAAGAGTCACTCAGTGGAGTAGATTGAAAAGAAATAGAGTACAAAAACTAGTAGACAGACTATAAATAGTGAATTTATGGCTTTAGAGGAACTTGCAAGACCAAGCTGAGAGTGTTTTTTCATGATAAGAATATGGATAATCATTGTGTACCTGGTTTAACTGTTATGGAAGACATAGGATTTCACATATATTCATTAGCTGAATTTCTGACGTCACAATACAGCCTAGGGATCACTTAGTTAAGTCCTTATAAAACATAGATAGTAATGTTGCATGCAATGATATTGCTATTATTTTGAATATGGAGTTAAAAGACTGAAAATGCCATCTCAGAAACCCTTTTCACTGTGAATTAAAAATTAATATTTAAATTATTTGGACATACTCACCCAACGGACAGGAAAGGCTCCTTTGATTCAAGTCTATGAAAAAACATGAATATTTTACTTTAACATGACAATTTACTGTACACTCATAAATTGCTTTTACATGAACCTGAAAGAATTATTATCCTGGTTTGGATGCATAATTTAGGATCAGTAAAAAGCTATAAATCATATATTAAGACCTAATCTGGACCAATTCAAATTCTGGCTGGATTAATGCAGAGGCTAATAAAATGAGAAAACTTTAGAATGGGGGAACGTAGCCCCTAAAGGATACATAAAGATGACAATAGTGTTAGTTTAATTCTAATTTGCACTCTCTGTATCTACTCATGGTAATTTATAGAAATTTCTACATATTTATTTGTGATGGTTGTAATAATGAAGACAGTTATAATTCATTTGGTTACATGTGGGCCAAATAATTGATTTTCAGAGTAAATATTGTGTAATGAAGCACCATATCATGCATGGTTACATGAGGGCAATGTACTCCTGTGGGTGGGATGAGCATTGGGTCACACATTCTGCCTCCTCTGCATCTCCTAAGAACTGGGTATTTTCTGTACCCTGTAATATATCAAAGTGAGAGTCTAATCCTGAAGGTTCTGGGTAGATGTGACATCTTGAGAAAACCATTTAGAAAAAAACTTCTGTAGCTTATTGTCCTCATTATAAAATGGGCGAGGAATACTTCCAGGGAATTTTCTGATTTCATAAATGAACTCTATATTCCTTACAAAATGTAAACAAACCAGAATACATATACTTCTAGATATTTCCTAATTAATAATGAAGGAAACCCATTGTGTATATTAGTGTATGTTTGGCCACATCATTTTCATCACAGGTCTCTTGAAATATGAGTACTTATGAAATGTAGGCAAATTAAAGATATTAACTAAATCCTGTTGTTAAAGGTTTTTAAGAAGCTTTCATATTTTACACTTGTTTCATGTATATATAAATAGTGGCATGAAACAGTAGGGAATTTCATTCAGCAGCAAATATTACTGAGGTCTGGCTAGGTACTTTTGCATATTGAAGTGGACTATTGAAATGATTGTCTTAGAATCAAACTAAAAAGCTGACTTTTATAAACAATGAAGACAAAGACCACTTTTTTGTCTCTATTTCATTCTGTATATATAAAATAATAACTTATTAGAAATATGTCTTGGTGCACATGCCACACTGCTTTGGGCAGACGATCATAGCAGAAGGTGGCTCTTTAGGGAGCAAGTGATCCCGCAATCACCCTGGACAGCTGCAGGTGTGCACAAAGCAAATAAAACTGACGGTTGGTGCTAAGTGTTTGGAGGATCATATCCATGTAAATTTCCCTTCTCTGAATTCCAGGATTATTTATATCTTTACCTCTGGGCACATTGCCTTATTGTATTTATTTATATTTGGCATGTTTGTGATACAAATTAACAAACAGAACTGGGAGGGTAGTTGATGATAATGAAAAATACTTAGGTATATTTGCTTTATAAGACATGACTAATGTCAAAAGGAGATCAGCTTGAATAAATGAGAGGGATTCTATGTAATATGATGGCACAGACTGTTCACATATCTGGACTATCATTATCATAAAGATACCACTTCACCCTATCTTTCATCTGATAACACTTTATACATATATAACACGTGGGCATTAACGAGGTCCCTTCTCTTTGTATCTGCCAAGGATTTCAGCCTAACTTATCAGACACTAGTGTGTGTATATGATCTGCTTGCCCTCCAGCTTCCTAAGTTCTGCATTTCCTACCCCCTATGTTGTTTGCTTGCCCCTCACCGCTGTGTGCTTCTTAGTGGCATTGAATAACATGGTGAGAGTATTTAAAAACATTTTATATCTTTCTCCTCTCTCTCTTTCAGCCTCCATGTCTCATTATTTACCAAGTCCTGACAATTTTTCTTTTGTAACTCTCACATTGCCACCCATGCTCCATTCCGCTAGTTCTCACTACTTACTCCAGCCTAGCAGGTGTCTACTAATGTAAATTCTTTGTTCAAAGCTGCCCCAACTTACACACACCACTCACACACTATGCTTCCTAAAGGCTGTTGCTTACACTCTGGGAGAACTGTACTGTATGGCTGTCCTTAACAGTACCCCATAAACTAGTAGGATAAAGCAGAGCCCACCACTTTTATCTTTCCTTCCACAATTACCAAAATACTGATTTTGGAATGTATTTGAAGTAGAACTGATTGACTTTTTTTTGTTTTTTTCTGAAGGTTTCAGAAAGACTTTGGAGTGTACAGGACATATGCACTCACCCTGACCCCAGTGGTTCATACAGCTGGTCTGACTTGCTAGTTAGTTGTCCCCTTTTCTTACTACTTCGCTCAACACTGCAACAATCTCCTTCTAAATGCTGAATAGAAGACTCAAGGGAAGAATTCAAAGTTTTCAAAATGATGCTGAATATAGAGTTCTAACTGATGTTCTGGAGATCAAGAGTTTGCAAACTCTGCCTGCAGGACAAACCCTGGTCACCATCTGATTGTGTATAACCTCATGCTAAGAAAGGCTTTCATATTTTTAAATGACTGGAACATATCAAAAGAAGAGCACTATTTGTGACACATTTAAATTATATGAAGTTCAAATTTCATTGTCCATAAATAGAGTTTCTTGGAATACAGCCACATCACTTCATTTGCTAATCATTTAAGGTTACTTGTGTGCAACATCAAGTTGAGTATTGGTGGCAGAGAGTGTATGTCCACAATCCAGAATGTTTACTATAGGTCCTCTACAGAAAAAGTGTGCCAATAATTGAGATATAATTATCTTGTTGGAAGAAACTGGAAACAACTTCTCAAAATAGGCATTCTTTGCTTTTAATATGTAAAAAGAAATCCTCCCTATTTGTGGAGGAAAGGGCACACTTCTACACTGCTGGTGGGAATGCCCACTAATACGTCCCTTCTGGAAGGATGTTTGGAGAATACTTAGAGACCTAAAAATAGACCTGCCTTTCGATCCTGTAATTCCTCTTCTAGGTTTATACCCAGAAG
>CAUYPK010073325.1:0-17243 GCA_963574355.1 Loris lydekkerianus | reverse complement strand
AGGTTGTCCCCGCTTTGGGAATCTTACCCGTCATTGGTGCTATGGAGGGCAGTGAAGAATAATAGTTAGATTCTTGGTTAATGAGCCAGTGATATTGGACCTCGACCTGATTTAACTGCCTCTAACCTTTTTTTTTTGGGAATAAACAGATCTGGATGTAGGCAAGACCTAAGTTTAAAATCTAATCCATACCCCTAATTACTGTTTAACCTTGGTGAAATACCTTATATCACTGAGCTTCAGTTTCTCCTTCCGTGGAATGAGAAAATAACTTTTACTAGGTCAAATTTATAGTCCTGCTATGAAGATCAAATTTACTCATAGATGGCAACATACATTATAAAGCAAATGTGTTGTGACAAATAATTATTGTCTGAGTGCACTGAAGTGGGAAGAATGCTTGACTATGAACAGAAGGCAGTACAGAGATTAAATAGGCCAAGAAAGGTATTAAGTGAAAAAATATATTGAATAAAAACCACATAATGAACACTCACATGCCTGTGAAAACATCAGGCCATGGCAGCTTTGGGCAGGATTCTCACTGGAGGAACTGAGGTTGGCAGTGCTGTATGCTTAAAATGTTTATCACGCCGTAAGGACAAGAGAAGCAGCAAGGCTCCAGGATGTCCCAGGAGAATGGAGGACAAACGACACTGTTAGGTCTAATGTCCACTTATCCATCTCACTTGGATTTTCCTTCATGAGGAAGGAAGACTTCATTTCCCACTAAAAAAGCAGATCATGAGACAAATTTGAAGTGTCTTCAGCATGGACCAGTAATGGAAACTCCCGGGATTTGGAGGTAAGAAGATTTGGAGAGGAAGTGGTTTCCACTAAAGGATAGCTAGCTGGGTCCTGGACATGGACAACAGGGGACCTTTCAGTGATGTGTAAATCTCTGTCTACAACCCAGGCATAACATGTTTACAGCTTAGTAGTTTTTATAGGTTATTTTACCTTTACAAACATTTTAGGGCACAGAAAATGCTGTTATTCAGAATATATTATGTCTAAAAGAATATCTTCAGATTTAATGAAAAAAATAGAAAACGCAATAACCATAACAATAAAAGATGCTGCTACAATTTACTAAAGGTTACTAAGTTTCAGACACTCTGGGAGGAGCTCCATTCACCTCCATGCTAATCCTAGTGCAGGGAGGGTAAGTATCCGATAACCAAGTGAAGACGCGGACACAAAGAGTGAGCGAGATTTCATACCACATGTGAAAGGCCACACAGTAGGCGATGGCCTCAGGCATTCTTTCCATCATCCCAAACTGACTCAGATACTACCTTGAGAGGACTGCTAAGCCATATTGTGACCGCAGATCAATTTCATGCTAAAATCCTGTCATGGTGATGTGAAGAGAATTAATGTTTAGAGAGTGCTTAGATTCTGAACATATTGGATACCTCTTTTTCATTTTCGCACAAAGCAGCACTTTGAGGTCCATGTCATGATATCCAATGACACAGGAGGCAATTGAGTATATGACGCACTTTAATATACTCTGTCCTTCAGAACATACACTGCTTGGTAAGAAATATTCCATTGTTAGCTTCTGTCAGAGCTGGTTATATCCCATGAGCATTCTACTCTGCTGATGCTTACCACAGCGTGGGATTGCTGGATTTTTATCTTCATTGGCTAAGCCACCTGGTAATCTTTAACTCCCTATTTGCCATTCTATGTCTATTGTATTTCTCTGAACACGAATAATTCTATCCATATGAGTGGCTATTTCACATAACCCTTTACTAACTTCATTTACTTACAAATGCAGGTGGTGTTTTAGCCAATCTACTGCATAAATTACATAATAAACACCCCTTGCTTCTTTCCACACGCTGCCCTGCAGGGAGCACTATAATCTGTTTCTCTTTGGCAAATAAATGCTTTTGTTTGGCCATTGTTCACATAAGTTGAACATATGAATAGAAAAATAATGACTGGAAACATCATTTGACAGAGAGAATGCATGATTTTCATAACACAAGACATATAGTATGAGCAGAATAAAAGAAAAAAAAAAAAAAAACAGATGTAGTTGCATCCCTTGGTTTGGGAAGTACTTCTAAAAATTTGGAGGAGAAGACAAGCAGAAGGGCCTAGCCCTAGGCATTCACTGGATCTAATCTCTCTAAAGTGCCCCAGGAAGAGCCACACGCATCTACGTGAGAGCTTCAGAAAATGTTGCTAGTGATTTAACACCATTGGAAGCAGCTTCAGCCTGATTTCTTGCCCAACTGCTCTACATGGATTATGGGTTACATTTGGGACAACAGAGACATGAGATTAACAGGAAGAAGCCAGCCAAAATTAGTCTAGCACCAGAAGAATTGTCTGCTGCTAAGGTAGACTCAGAAAGCAAGTTCTTGTGTGAGCAACAGAGAGGTCATACAGAGCTCTTCCTAACTTGAGAAGTGTTGATACAAAATAATCCAGTCAGCACACAGGAATAGGAACCATAAAGGAAGAAACTACCTTAAAATTTTAGTACTCAATATATATCGATAGCATTAACTTATACACAGGATGTCCATAAAGTTCGAGTGAAGTTTTAAAATTGCACCCTGTTTTAAATTGCACACAAACTTTATGGCCATCCTGTATTGTATCTTTTATCCCTTGTATTTGCAAAAGTCAAATGTGGCTTGAGTATTTGAATTTTATGCAGCTGTTTCCTTTCTTACAGTGTATACATTTTGGCACCCTCTGGGTTATATAGAATATGTATTATATATGTTAAATATGAAATGTCTGATTTTGAATCCAAAGTTTAGTTTATTATATTTCTAGTAAGAAGCAGCACAGTTCATCAAAATATGTGCCTAAACTGTCAACAGTGTTGCCATCTTAATGGTAGCTTGTTTACACCAGCAAGTGAAGAACCCAAGCCAGCAAGTGACAATAAAATCACAAAAGGTGTGAAAACACAGCTTATTGAGAACTCAATATTTTTCCTTGCAAGTAGTGGTCAAAAGCCTGGAAAAAGTGGTAGTCATTTGGTGCAAAATGTGGTGAATATGGTGGATGACAGTTTCCAAGTCCAGCTTCTGTAGTTTGAGCAGCATTGTTTGCTAAACCTGTGGTCCAGCCTTGTCTTGCAAGAGGATTGCCTGTCTCTATTGACCAATCTCAGCTGCTCATTTTCAAGCATTTCCATTAAATCATCCTATGGGCTGCAGTAGACATCTGCAGCAATTGATTGATTGGCTTCCATGAAGTTGTGGTGGATAATACCAGGGCTGAACCACCAAACAAACACAGTTATTTTCTTTTGATGAATGTTGGGTTTGGGACTATTTGGCACTTCATCTGTGCCGAACTTGCAGAGTGCTTGCAATTGTCAAAAAGCACCCATTTTTTTTTTATCACATGTAACATTATCGCATAGAAACAGTTTACCTTTATGTCGCAACAGCAATGAAAGACAAGCTTCAAAGTGATTTCTCTTCTGATATTAATTTAATTCATGCTATACCATCTATCCAGCTTCTTTATCTTGCTGATTTGTTTCAAATTGTTCAATATTGCTGGAATAGTTAACATCAAAACCTTGCATGTAGACTGAGACAAATTTGCTTCCACTACAACTTTCAGATCATCACTGTCAATCTTGGTCTCAGTTTGCCCAGGTGGCTCATTTTCAAGATTAAAATCACCAGAACACAACTTCTCAAACAATTCATGGACTGTGCCTTCATTAGCCACATCTTTCCAAACACTGGGCTGATATTTCCAGTTGTCTGCACTGCATTGGTCCTACAATGGAACTCAAATTAAAAAATAACACGAATTTTTTATTTTCCACAATTTCACAAAAATTACTCTAACAAAATTTGAAAGATAGTCATAAGCCAAATGTGCAATGGAAAGAATGAGGATTTGCCTTCACAATAAAAATAAAACAAGTGTCAAAGTAATATGGTAGAGATATCCACTGTCAAACTTAGTGCTTAAGGAAATTGAAAATTTCATATTTAACAACCTTAGTATACATTATATATTAATATGGTATACACAGACACATGTGTGCACATGTATACATAAATGGGGGATGTTTGTAGAATTCAGTGCTATGGATTTTATTACGTGCTTCTGAGAAATGAAGAACTGAGATGGGATGGTGCCCATATTGGATCATGTACAAACCCCAAGTGTAAGCACTGAGTGAAGTATTTGACTCTAACATGATACTAGTACTTTAAACTGGACAATGCTTTGAAAAAACACTCCTGACTATTCCATCTTTCTTTGGCCTTTTTAACTGTCTGACATCACATTGCAAGTCCCTATAGCATTTTATTTGATTTCCACATAGCTAAATATTTCATGGACAACTTTAAAAATACAGCTTCCTTTTTTTTCTAGCTTTCTTTTAGGCTCCTTATCAACTGAAGGATCATGTCTTTTCTGTCTGTTTTTTGCATGTGCCCTACTTCGATGCCAGGCACCCTATAGGACCATAGTAATATTTAAATGACCTTAAATGTCCCAGATTACAGACTATAGTACCTTAGTAATATTTAAATGACCATTCATTTTTGTCACATCAGTCCAGCCATCAGCTCAAATTTCTTCAATTTTCTGTGCATTTAAATCTACATATTATGAATACAGAACCTTTTCTTTCTAAATTTCTCAATGGGTAATTATATGTGTATCTGGTTGCTGAGCTCTGTTTATTTTGTGTAATTTATTTCCTAGTTTATTACAGATAAACTGTTCCTTTCTTCCGTCTGCTTTGACTCTGGATGAAAAAAAAATTTAAGCTTAGATCAAAATCATAAAAAAAAATTTTCACAGAAGTTTTTTGTTCCCTTGAGGAGCTATTATTAATTTAATTCATACTTATAATTGCAGGAGTGCTTATTGGGATAATTCTCCAATACCCTCAAACAACATTTTCTATAAGCATGTTTATTGTTGTTAATGTACCGTAGATTTCTAGAACAAACTAAGCTATTAATTTGGTACATCCCAGTTTGCTGCCAGCTGGGATGAATTAGTTTCTGATACACTTAGATCATATTTAATAGTTCATTGATACTTAGCTGAATTTTAAACTGAAATTGTTGTAAAATTATGAGGCACAGGGCAGAGGGGGAAAAAATTGAAAGTCTAAATTCCCACACTTCATTTACTTCTGCCTTCCTTTAAATATTATTTTAAATATTAGCACATTAAGAATGACAGAAATAAGGTTAAGGAATATGGGGATGTGCCTTCTATCATGGATAAAATAGACACAGAATAAAATGAAGAATATAGAGTAGATCTCATAAACAGATCCTAAAACTTTGGGCAAGTCAAGCTTCAGGTCCTCAGTTTAAATTCATGTAGGATAAGAAAAAAAGGAAAATTCATCTGCTTGATTTTTCTTCTTTCTCATCATCTTCCTCTTCTTATACTTCTTCCTTCCTTCTGTAACAATTACTTCAAATGTGATTCATGAGATACAACAAAATACAACTTTATTTAATCCTCTACTGATATCTTAAATTGAGTGACCTGGGAATAATCTTTTAACTTCCAGGATGGAAATTTGAGTACAGCACATACTATCTTTTAAGCTCAGTTCTAAATAGTCACATAATCAAATAGATGTTTTTCAGGCAAAGAAAAATACTCAATTTTTAATATTTCTAACTAATATTTGAAAAAAAGAATGCTTGATGCACATATATACTTCATAATAAAATTTTATCCTTTTCCTTACCTTTTGTTTACCTGCCTTTGCAGAGGGGTGATCTGCTGTGTCTCAGCTAACTGTCACTCGGTCTCTGTCTCTCTTTCTCCTCAGCTCTCTCCCACTCTCTAGGAAGGAGGTCTTTAGAATCACATGGTTGTAAGCTCGGACATAATGGGGAGATAATATAATTAGACCTCCTTACTTGGCTGGGTGGCTCTATATACACACACGATTAATCCTGATATTCTTGTGGCAATTCTTTTTTTGGTTCTTTCCAACATCTCTTTAGAGTGAGAATAATGTATCTTTACTTCAGATCTTCTTTCTTCCTTCACATTAGAGATTCACTCTTAAATTCTTGCCTGGAGATTTTGTTCATCTTCCTGAAGGCTGTCTGCACATGACCTGAGATGACCCTCTGCCTGCCTCTCCTCCACTGGCTTAGCTACAAGCCCACATGCATCCTGGAATCAGCATATTGGGACATGTGGATAATGCCAGCACTGGTGTCTCTACCCTGCTTCCATGGGTCCTCGAACTTCACGTGTCAATCAGGCACTAGTTTGAAAGGTCTTACAGATATCTTCTATATTCTCTTGGTGTCTTTCTGAAGCCCCTTACTAAGTCTGAGATAAAGGAGATGGCAGCCTCTCAGATCACACACGGTGGCAAAAAAGGTGTCCTGCCTTAGAAACACATGTATACACTGTCTCTCTTCCCTAATCAGATCCTATTTGTGTAATTGATGAGACAAATTTTAGTGCGGAGGAAATATATTGTAAAATCTTCTACCTCATTGTATGATGAACTGATTATAGAATTTATTATACAGTAAATCCTGGTGGCTATGAACACCTCACTTTAAATATCCTGTTAAAATCTCATCATATTTTGTTGATACGTTGTAGGAGAATGAACACATTGCTTATAGTCACTGATTTTTGAGAGAAATGCTGAAAGCATAACAGTCTCTTGGCTAGCCTAAAGATGTTTTGCAGGCTGGGGACAGGCCCTCAAGTAATCTAGTGCTCTAATGAGACGAGATCAGTCACTTAGTAAGCAGATGTTGGACTTTGAACATTTATGGTGCTTCAGGGTGGGAGTTGAGCCTGTGGAGAAAGAGCACATAATGATCCTTAAGCACGTAGCCTTTGTATGTGATTACTCGGCATTCCCCACACCTGTTATGTATTGTCTCAATAAATAGCCACTGCAGAGAGGAGTAGGGGCTCTCCTGCATCTCTGGTGAGCCTCAACTCTTGCAAGCTTGTACTTTCAATCCACGTACAGGCTGTTTCCTGCATGCGGGAGGGATGTGGTGGTGCTGACAAGTGGCTTAGTCACAGGATGCCGGTGGTGGACTACTGAGGCACCAAACAGCAAGGGGAGATTATGGGGAAGCAATGGGTAACTCCCCATCCCTGGAGCTGCAACAATCTGATACTGATAAGGAAGATAATGTTATAATACAGAAGGTTCAATCAGAAAAAGAGAAAGATAAGAGACAAAAGAAAGATATAAGAGGATATAAGTCTATAGACCCTGGTCCACTCATCCATTGACACTTTTTCACCCATCAGTAAAAAACAGGGTAACAAACGGAACAAAATTTCAAGAAGTGAAAAACACAAAAATTACAACAGTTCTTCTAGTTCTTCCTCAGAAGAGGAAGTATGTGATACAAATACTAATAAACAAAAACATGCCTTAATAACTATCATGGAAACTCATATTAAACCAGGGGTCCTCAAACTACAGCCCATGGGCCACATGTAGCCCACCGAGGACATTTATCTGGTCCACCGGCTGTTTTTGCCGCAGCTGCCTGTCCTGCTTAGCAGCCGACTCATCCCCAGCAGCAGTGCGCATGTGTGGAATGTGCACTGCACTCCCAGACTCCCCTCCTTCTCTCTGTCTCTCAACTCCTCCTCTCAGTCTCAGGTGTGATCGGATGAGTCACTAGCTTGCCTGTGCAGAGCCTGCTGCTGCCTGAGGACCGAGGTAAGAACAAGTTAGGATGTATTTTTTTTTTTTTTTTTTTTTGAAGTTAGGAGGTCTATTATTTTTTTATTTTATTTTACAGTTAGTAGGGCCTTTTTTTTTTTTTTGCAGTTAAGGGGGGCCTTTTATTTCTGAAGTTAGGAGGACTTTTTTTGCAGATAGGGGGTGTACTTTTTTTTGGAGTTAGGAGAGCCTTTTTTAAAAAATTGGTTAATTGGTTGGGGGTGGTTTCTAGGGGGGTTGCATCACAGGGATAATGCAAATAGTCAGCACTCAGTGCTAATGTAAATTTTCAGTGCTCAGAAGTAGTGCAAATGGTCAGCGCTCGGTATTAATGCAAATTGTCAGCAGTCAGTGTTATTGCAAATGGTCAGCAGTCAGTGTTAATGCATATGGTCAATGCTCAAGGTTGTCGCATGGGGGCCCCAAACTAGTAATCTGCCTAGGGCCCCATGGGAACATAATCTGGCTCTGCAGACAGCTGAGGAGTAGGAAACCCAATTTAATTGACAGTAAGTGCATTTATGTTCTGATTGCTATTCAGTTGTATATGATGTTGTATGTTGTGTGCTGTGTAAGCCCTGGTTCATGCTGTTGCGATCTGAGCAGTGCAAGCTCAGCCATATAAGCACATATGCATATAAGCATATAAGCATATGGCTGAACTCGCACTAGATTTGGAAGAAAAACTGCATACGTGCCCTCTTTTTTCCTGCAGTAGAATCTGATTGCATGGGTCTTATCACCCATGCAATCATATTCCTGTGCAAGTTCACAGATTGCAGTGCAGTTTGCACAGGGTAGTGTGAACTGTCTCTGTAACCATGCTGGTTCCTGCACTACACCAGTGTGAGCCTGAGGTAAAAGCAGACTTCCATGAATATGGGCACTGGTGAGGCTGAAATGATATGGACTGGCAAGGCTGCATTGATGGACACTGATCAGACTGCATTGATGGGCAATGCAGTCTATATGTCTCTGTGTGGGCAAAGTTATTGCTGGTATATAGGTTTTTGTAGTGATATATATATATACATATATATATATATTTATGATATATATGTAATATATATGTATGTATATATATGTAAATATGTATGTATGTATATATGTAAAATATATATGTATATATATGTAAATATATATGTATATATATTAATAAAATATATATATATTTTTTACATATAGCAATTTGGAATCCTTAGGAAACAATGATATCAAGAAAGAGAAAAACTGAGTCAGAGTAGAGGATATTCAAAGAACAGTGGACTTATTATTACTTTTTCATGCAGTACAAGGAAAGAGCTGTGTGTTTGATATGCCAGAATATAGAGTCTGTATTCAAAGAATACAATTTGCATTGACACTATCAAACTCAACATAAATATGATTGGTCGGAGAAGTGAGAAAAGATAAAATATTAAAAACTGAAAAATACATTGAGAACTCAGCAAAATACTTTTGTGAAGCAGAAGTAGCTAAATATTTCATCACTGCGAGCAAGTTTTCAAGTTGCCAAGCTAACAACATGCACTGGAAGACCTTTCGTGGAGGAAGAATTTGTTAAAGAATGCCTTCTTTCTGTTGCCAAAGAGATGTGTCCAGAGAAGGCTGATTTATTAGTACAGTGAGTCTTTTAGGACCTACAATTACATGAAAGATTAAAAAAATGGGAGACAATTTGCATCAACATTTGCAAAACTCTGCAAAAAAAACTTTCCTATTTTTCCTTGGCACTTGAAGAAAGTAATGATGTTCGTGATTCTGCACAACTTCTAATTTTTATTCGTGGGACAAATGACTATTTTGAAGGCACAGAAGAGCTTGCTGCACTTCAAAGCATCAAAGAAACAACTACAGGAGAGGATATCTATGAAAAGGTTTGCCAAACTGTGAATGGTTTGGAACTGGACTGGGCTGAACTAGCCAGTGTGACAATTGATGGTGCTCCTAGCAGGGTGGGGTCTAAGAAAGGAGTAATTGCTTGCATTAACCAAGAGATGGACAAACGTAACTATTCTCATCCAATAGCCATACACTGCCTCTTCCAGCAACAATCACTGTGTAGTAGTAAATCACTGAAGTGGGACTCTGTTAAGAAAATTGTGTTATCTTGTGTTAACTTCATTAGAGTTAATGCATTAAACCACAGACAATTTCAGAAATTTCTGTCTGAGCTAAATGTTGCCTATGAAGATGTTCTGTACCACACAGAAGTCCATTGGCTGAGTCGAGGGAGAGCTTTGAAACATTTCTATGACTTACTTCCACAAATTACAACTTTTTTGCTTTCAAAAAACAAAGTAGTACCAGAGTTCAATGATGCAGAATGGAAATGGCACCTTGCCTTTTGAAAGATGTAAGAGAACTACTCAACAGTTTCAATGTGCAACTTCAAGGAAAGGGGAAGCTCATCTGTGATATGCAATCACATGTGAAAGCATTTGAAGTAAAATCAGGCCTCCTCATCAAACAAGTGAAGAAGGAAAATTTCGGCCATCTCCCCACGACTCAAAATCTGTTAGCAGAAAAACCATTGGTTGCATTCCCAAACAAAACATGTGTGGATTCACTGGAAAAGTTGCAAAAGGAGTTCCAATTTAGATTTAAAGAGCTTCATCTCCATGAACAGGACATATAGCTTTTCCGTAACCCATTTTGTATTGACATTGAAAATATGGATACAATTTACCAAATGGAACTGGCTGAACTGCAGAATTGTGACTCTCTGAAAGATGCATTCAAGTCTAGCAGCCTTCCTAATTTCTATACATCTCTCCCCTCTGAGACATATCCTAATCTCAGGAACCATGCACTCAAAATGGCAACCTGTGCAGCACTTATGTCTGTGAACAGACTTTTCCCAGAATGAAACATCTGAAATCTCCAACCAGATCTAGACTAACTGATGTACACTTGCATCACTTGTTACGACTAGCAGTGACAAACATGGAACCAGACACTGACCATCTCATTAGCCAAAAGCAGGCCCATAGTTTCCATTGAAATACTGGTAAGTTTGTTGATTTAACTTTAGTTGTTCTTCTTTTTAAATATTGTATTTGTTCCCGTTTTGTTTTGTTTTTTACTTCAAAATAAGATATGTGCAGTGTGTATAGGAATTTGTTCATAGTTTTTTTGTGTTTTTTTTTTAAAAACTATAGTCTGTACCTCCAATGGTCTGAGGGACAGTGAACTAGCTCCCTGTTTAAAAAGTTTGAAGACCCCTGGATTAAACAGTTAGAAGACCAGTTGAATTGTTTCACAGTTAAAACTACTAAATGCCATAATTTTGGGAAGCTAGGCCGTATGAGAAAAGAATGTTGGAAAAGGAATAGCAATCAGAATACCAATGGGAAAGGCAATCTCTCCTTCAATAATCAAAAGAAACAAGGAGAACGTAAACCCCCAGGTGTATGCCCCAGGAGTAAAAAGGCGTTCCATTGGGCAAATGAGTGCTGCTCCCAATTTGATAAGAATGGAACACCATTACAACAGGAAAACTATCAGTCAGGACCAACCCACGGCTCACAGGCAAAAAATACAGGTTAGTAAGGGAAGCTACACACTCACCAGCAACTTTAGTCTGCTGATCCTTTTTGCACATCACCCCAGGTAGTGTTGCTTTAGATTTACCAGTATGTGATAAAATCTGACACTGATTCTTGAGGGGAATGTTGAAAGCAGGACAGTCTCTTGGTTAGCCTAGAGATGTTTTGCAACCTGGAGACAGATCCTCAAGTAATCTACTGCTCTAATGAGATGAGATCAGTCACTCATTAGTAAGCAGATGTTGGACCTTGAACATTTGTGGTGCTTCAGGGTGGGAGTTGAGCCCGTGGGGAAATAGCACATAATGATCGTTAGGCACATAGTCCTTGTATGTGATTACTCGGCACTCCCCACACCTGTTATGTATCATCTCAATAAATAGCCATTGTAGAGGTTGCTTGAGGCTCTTCTGCACCTCTGGTGAGCCTTACCTCTTGCAAGCTTGTACTTTCAATCCACATACTGGCTGTTTCCTGCATGTGGCACCTGCAACAAAGCAGTTCCGACAATAGTCTTGATATAAAATGAAAAAAGAGAAAGGAGAATATTTCATGCTACCATTAAAATGTATGAAATTCAAATTTCTGTGTCTGTGACTTAAGTTCAATGCAAACAAAGCCATACTCATTCCTTTCCATGAAGACCAGAGTTGAGATGAGAGAGAAATCGTACAGCCTGCAGCACCAAAAATATGTTGTGACTATTTACAGGGGAAAAAAAAATTGCCTATTCCTGATGTAAAGTACTGAAGTCTTTATAAGGAAAAGACTTCAATAAAGTTGAAGATTGATTTCATCAATATTCAAGTTAGGGAAAATATAATAGTTACTAACCTGAGGGAGATGCAAGAAGCAAGCGTATTAAAGACATAAACCAAAGGAAAAGTGAGTGTTATTTGAACCATTGGGAGTTTAAATTAATCGAGAATCAAAATATGGAGATAAAAGGAAGTGTGTCTCCACCATCTCTAAGGTCTTCTGCCTGCAACCTGCTGATAGGGAATATCCGCTATTTTACCAAAAGTGAAGAATAGGATTTTCCCTGATCTCCATTATCTTTCAGTCTGTCTCTTTTCCGTATAATGTTGTATATTAAGATATTCTGAAAATAAGTGAAGATAATTCCCTGTTATGACTTCCATTTTGGAGACTTTAGTGTCTCCTTGGGTGTTCTGTCAATGTATCAACAAACTACAGCTGGTTTTGTTACTTTGTTTTGTTTTGCTTTTTACTGTGGGCCATAGAGAAATATTTCAAAATTATTCTTCATATTAAGTATTTTTATGACATTTTGCCAAAAAATAATCTTCTAGTTTATGGCAAAATGTAGGGAAGTATGAAAATAGTAAAATGTTGTTGATTTTTTTTGTGAAACAATTCAAAGGTAATACTGAAAACAACATTGTGTTTCATACGATATTTCTAAAACTGCATATGTTATATACTAGATATTTAATTCAAAAACATTTAGCTATTTTTCTTCTGAATTTTGGAATATTTTCTGAGGCTACAAAGCTGAGTAAGAAGTGGTATCAGTGTTCATATAAAGGTACATATATTTGTTGCCTTAAGCAGGGGGTTTATAATTACCTATAGCGGTATTCATTTAAACTGAAGAACTTCAACCAATGGGAAAAAAGATATTGATAAAAATGTCTATCAACACATTTATTGAAGATAAACAGAATACATTTAACCTTGAGGTTAACAATTTGGGTAATTCCCTTGGCATTGGTGTTTTGTTTTTTTTTTTTAAAGTTGAGTTCTCTTCAAATTCATACACACTTATTAAACACATGACCTCTCTCAAATACTGTAAAAATGTTTAAAAAGTACCTGGGGCCCACTCCTCAGGAGCTCATAGTCCAAGCCTGTCTCCAGAGGCTGTTAGGGCCCACAATTCTGAGCATATCAGACATGCCTTCTTGGGAATGAGCATAGGACCACGCTAAAGGTTCCAACTAAAAACTACATCCAATACAGAGGTGATCTGGAATCTGTATAATAGCATATTTTTTAAGTAAAGTCTAATATGTCTTTGGCAGCAACTGGGTGAAACTGGAAGTCATTATCCTAAGTGATGTAAACCAAACACCACATCTTCTCCCTATACATGGAAGCTAAGCTGCAGGTACCTAGGGTCATACCAAGTAGCACAATGGACATGGAAGACTCAGAAAAGGGAGCATGAGATGTGGGTGAGGGACCAAAAATTACTTTATTTGGTATAATGTACACTATTCAGGTGGCAGATACACCAAAAGCCACGAATTCTCACTATACAATCCAACCATGCTTCAAAAAACCATTTGTATTCCCTAAATCTATCAAAATAATTTTTAAAAATTCTAATATAGGAAAAATAAATACTTTCTTGAGTTAAATCCATATATTAAAACAAAAGCAGACTTTTTAGAAAAGGTAACAAAACAAGGCATGTCCCTTTTCTTTTTGTTCTATTCCTATGGTGATGGGAATGGTGATGGCTGCATTGTAGATGCACAGGATGGCTCAGGAGACTTCATGCTGCTTCTGGCCAGGAAATATATGAACAAAATCTCTGTTTTGCACATGTAAATGAGGCTTGGTGAAGGCAAGAATGACGCAGGGTGGAACCCAAGTTACTTATGGATTGGTCCAAGATCTCAACTGGAACCTTTATATTAGGTAGGTTTAGGGTCAGGCCAAAAAGGCAAGTTAGTTATGTCCAGCATTACAGGTCCCTGTGGCCTCTGGGATACAGACTAGTGAAGAGAAGTGGGCTGAGGATTCCTTAACCTCTTCCAAAGCAAGGGATAACCATGTGTTGTTCCCGTGATACCCCCTTTACTTTCTAATACCTTAGAGAAAGGAAGCAGCCCTCTCAATTCCTTCAAAATCAGATCACATAGAACAGCTTTTGCATAAAAACACTGGACTGACCTTACATGATTCTTGGGCTTTTGATTTCTGTTTATAATGTGCTGTGATGTTAAAATTACCTTTGCAGCTTTAGTTACTTGGCCTCTACGGAGATGCAAGGCGGTGATTAAGCAGACACCATATTCATGGTTTCAGTTGCACTTCATGCCCTTGGTTTTGATACCTTGCCTTGGATCTCTGGTATTTGGTATCACCTTGCCCCATGGATCCACATTATCCTGTTTTCTTCCTCTGATGTAGAAAGAGGAGACAACCCCTATTTCAAAGACTGACTATAGTAGCCATGCCTCCCTCCAGATGTGCAATTAAATTGATAAATCTGGCTCAGCTCTATTCTAAGGTAAAATGACTTATGATATTGCCAGGAGATACAAGGTCCATTATAACAAGTCTGATCTCACAGGGCATTGGCCCTTGATAAATCATATCCTGGCCCATGGGCCTTCCTCCCAAGAATCATGTGTATACTCTTCATACCACAAGACATAGATTGTGCCATAAACAGAGAATACATAGTCCTTTAACATGTAAATGATGATTCATTTAACATGTAAGTGAATTGGCTTTTAGCTATGAACTACAAGCTCCCCTTGTTTTGAATTAGACAATTAATAATGCCTTGATTTAATTAATGACAATTAATTAACCAGGTTACATCATGGACCTTTACAATGGCAAGAGTGTTTCTGATAAATGTCATTGACTGATAGTCAGGGCTCAGGAAACTCTAACTATCCCATCCTGGTTCCCACTACCACCCCTTTATACCAGCTCTCTCCTATAATGCAAAATGTATGTAAGCACCTTTCTGATTTCCTACAGAGAGGAAGCCATATATCTCTATGTTCTCTCAAATATATTTGAATAGCAGATAGTATACTTATTCTTTGTAAAATTAAAATTATTTCCTCTCAGAGGAAAATCTATTCTCATTTACTTAAATGTACTTTACTTTAATAATGGTGGTTAATCACCTTAAAACCATGACTCCTTAAATTAACAAGGAAAATAGAAAAAGAATAGTCTTTGCAATAAAATGTAACTTAGAATGTGAAGATAAAATCATGTTTTGCCAATGACTTATATTATCTTTACCAAGCTCACTACATACTACTGGAGGATTTAATTTAGAAAGATAAAATACATTGACTTAGTAGCGAGTCATTGGGTATTTGACAGAGGAAGGAAGACACTAGCAAGACTCTTATCTTTCACAAAGTTTAATTCTCAAGTGAAGAGATTTATAGACTTTTTGTATCTTTATATCTAGTACTACTTCCCTTTTAAAACACCGTTCAAGTTAAGTAATGTAACTCCATTAATTAAAATCATAGAATATAGTTGTGTCTTATCGACAAATTTATTGAAACTTTGGTGAACACTAGTATAATTGCAATCTACTATAAAAAGCTTGATTTCCTTTTTTAATTTCCATCATTTTATTCTGAATGAATTTGCTATTACAGTTTGTGAGAAAATAAGGTTCATTTTTATTTACATCTTTAAATATTTTGATCATTTCTCAAATTATTTTGGAACATTCATTGCTTTTTCAAAAGAAAAAATATGTTTCTCAAGTATGAGTGTGTGTGCACACGTTCACTTGTTGGGCAGAGAGGATTCAATCATGTCCCCTTCCTACTTCAAAGAGCCCTGGAAATATGACATGACAAGGACCCTTTCTACCTCAGAAATAAGAAGAATTACTACAACCAGTAGTAATAATCTTTACCAGTAAAGACACTTTGCATTTCAAATCATGTCCCTAATCTAGATCTCATTTTGTGCAGGTAAAAAAGTATTATTGATCTACTATAGACTGGGCTCCTACTAGGCTCTCACTGTGCTTCCATGGGAATTTAATAATCCCCAATGGTCTATACACTAAACATTTCCCACAGCAATTTTCTGTTTCTTTGTTTCCTATTTTTGTTGGATTGAGATGGTAGGTGGAATGGAGAGAATTATTAACAAATAGGAAAAGGGTTTGCCCCATGGTCTTCAGACCTACATCCAGATGTTTCTTTATGACGTATATAAAAGATCACACAACAAAAAACAAATGGACATTAACAGAACTAGGATGCACCTGCTCATGCTCAATTACATGGTTTGTTTTATTCATTGACTTTTATGCTTGTGACTTAGAGCATAATATTCACATATTGTGGGAAAAATTTAAATTTAATGTTTCTAAGTTTAAATGTAAAGTAATAAATTATTTAATTTGGTGCTAAATGTTAGTCCATATTATAGGTATTATTTAGGTAAGTATATTAATTGTGTATGTGCCCAGGAGAAAAATATTGAACTGCCTGCTACAATGTGAAAGTCTTCGCACTAGATGCTTTCAAACTCCCCTTGCAGCTGCCCTCCTTGCAGTCTAGAATTATCATCTCTTCTCTTTTCATTGTAATATTAATTCTTTTCTCTTCTGCTCTTACCCACAGCTCACACAAGGCTGGTCACAACATTGCTTTTAGAAAACAAGCATGCAGGAGGAAAAATGGCAAGCAATATTCGTTCAGTATTAAAACTTGAAGAGATTGCAAATGGGTTACAGCATTCATGTGAAAGCCCTAAATTAGTTTCATAGTAGGGCTGAGCACATTAGATAGTTTTTCTTCCATTCTTGGGATACTTTACTAAGAAGAATATGTTCCAGTTCCATCCATGTAAACACAAAGGAGGTAAAGTCTCCATCTTTCTTTAAGGCTGCATAATATTCCATGGTGTACATATACCACAATTTATTAATCCATTTGTTGATCGATGGGCACCTTGGTTTTTTCCGTGACTTAGCAATTGTGAATAGGGCTACAATAAATATTCTGGTACAAATATCTTTGTTGTGATATGATTTTTGGTCTTATGGGTATATTCCCTGTAGAGGAATTACAGGACTGAATGGTAGGTCTATTTTTAATTTTATTTATTTATTTTTTTATTAAGTCATAGCTGTGTACATTGATATGATCATGGGGCATCATACACTAGTTTCACAGACCGGTTGACACGTTTATATCACACTGGTTAACATAGCCTTCCTGGCAATTTCACAGTTATTG
>CAUYPK010073324.1:0-14984 GCA_963574355.1 Loris lydekkerianus | reverse complement strand
GTACTTACAGTTGCCGGCGTGATTAGGTCGATTGAACACACGCAACCACTTGCCAGTTTTCCACTGTTTTTGTCCTCCTCTTGGGGTCCAGAAGTCCCTTGCTTGCTCCCTGTATCCTCAAAGGGATGATTATAGGCAGATACCACCAGCCAGAGATGCCTGGAGTCTTGTCTTCCCAGACTCACCGTGCTCAGTTGCATGGAAGCTGTTACTCGGCTGCCATCTTTAATCTCTCTCTAATGTTCTTAATGTATTCTGCATACTATTCTTTTGTCAGTAATATGTGTTGCAGATATTTTTCTTACATTGTGGATTGTACTTTAATTCTCAGCTAAATTTGTTAAACTTTTTATTATTGGTGTTCTTTGTCTTGTTTAGGCAGTCCTTTCTTACCTCTTTATCATGAAAATACCCCATATTTTTTTCTAAAATATTTTTTTAAAGTTTTGCCCTAAAAATGTTTATCATCTGAATTTTTGTTTGTGCAGTATTTGGCAGTAGTTCCTCCTCTTTCTTTTGAAACTTCATCTTCTCATATGACTGCAAATGTTATCTTTAAGTTTGTTTGTTTTTGAGACAGTGTCAAGCTGTCACCCTGGGTAGAGTGCCATGGTGTCATAGCTCACAGCACCCTCCAACTTGGGTTCAAGCGATCCTCTTTCCTCAGTTTTCTATGTTTAGTAGAGATGGGGTCTTGCTTTTACTCAGGCTGGTCTTGAACTCATGAGCTCAAGAAATCCACCCACATTGGCCTCCCAGAGTACTAGGATTACAGGCATGAGCCACTGCATCCAGCCTATCATTAAGTTTTTAATCCTCTGGTGGATCACACCTACGGGGCATCTTACAAGGGTAAGGGTGAAACTCAGCAAATGTGAAATGTAAATGTCATGCCACGGTAACTAGGAAAATGCCAGGAAGGGTATGTTGACTATTTGGATGAAAATGTGTCAAATGGTCTATGAAGCTAGTGTATGATGCCCCATGATCATATCAATGTACGCATCTATGATTTAATAATAAAAAAAGTTTTTAATCCTCATAAACACCGTATTTTTGATATTGAAAGCACTCCTTAGCTGAGAACCTCATTTCTAGCTGCCTCCTGGATCTCCACACGTGAACGTGGAGATTGAGAATATCTGCTTGTTTTTATCCTTTCTGCTTTCTTTTATAGATTAAATCATCATGCAAAAATCTCTGGCCCTTTTCCCCTTCCCTTCTCTGTCTGAATAGCCATCATCATGTCCAGGTGACTGAACTTCTAACATGCATCTTAAATCCATTCTTTCCTTCTCTCTAGTTCAGTGGTTCTGAACCTTCCTAAGGCCACCCTTTAATACAGTTCCTCATGTTGTGGTGACCCCCAACCGTAAAATTATTTTCATTGCTACTTCATAACTGTAATTTTACTACTGTTATGAATCATAATGTAAATATCTGATGCAGAAGACCCCCAAAGGGGTCGCGATCCACAGGTTGAGAACTGCTGCTCTAGTTCTATAGTTACTGCTTTGAGTTCCACCTAGTCTGGTATAATAATTTTCTAATTGATTTTCCTGCCTTCCTTTTACTTACTTTCTGTAGTCAGTCATTCATATTCCCACAGAACTTTCTTGTGTTTATGGCTTTTCATTGACTTCATTATAATAAAAAGTTTAAATCTTTCACATGGCTTCTACTATTACTTTGCAGAAATCTCATGTTTTAACCACACCAAGCTACTTATTGTTATTTCCCAAAGAAGTTATGTACTTTCATTGTGCCTTTTACATGTTGTTCCTTGTTTGAAATAGTTTTCCTTTTACCTCTTCCCACTGGGAAAATCCTATTCCTTCTACTACCATTTCCACAGAATTAATTTTTCTTGCGTCTGGGGTTCCCACAGCACTTTGTTCATACTTTTATTGCAGTACTTATCATATTGTTTTATGGTCATTTGTTTGTGTACTTTTCTTCCATGCTAGATTATGAGGTCTTTGGAGACAGAAAATGTTTTATTAATTTTTCATTTTTAACACCTAGCAGTGCTTGATATGTAATATTATTCAAAAATACCTGAACTAGATTAAAAAATTGTGCTAACCTTAAATAAGGAAATGAAATTATGCATTGGCTAAAAAGTCACGAATAGGGAAAACTGTCCATTTTCTACCCTGAAGTTGACTAAAGCTACGGTGTTTTGCTGTACCACAATCAAAGCTTAATTGGTTATCTGGGCTGTTTTATGTGGATAGGTTCTAGCTAAAAAGATTAGAGCATACTGCTCTGGCTCAATGAAATAAGAGGCAAAAATAATCTTAGAAAAACTAAAATTGACTGAACTCTCCTTATTTTTAAAAGGGTGACTTTTATTTGAAACAGACTTAGAATAATACAAAGTTAGATAAAATTAATTTTAAGAAAGAAATTCATGATACTGCTGAAGAAAAGTGTATTTCAGAGAACATCAATGTGTATGTTTTAGCAAGTTTTATAATATTGATGGATACATGTATTTTTATAGTGCTTGCTAACTTCTAGTCTGAAGGTTCTGGCGAATCAGGTACCCTGTAGGTTTAATCAGAACAGTGATAAACTAACAGTTTCTGCCTAGGCTAATTTTGCAAATTTTCATAAAACATAAAATCTGTGGTAACTGGAGACAAAATATTTACTTAAAGTTCACAAGGCACACATACAAGACAATCAAAACTGTAGTTAAACAGTTTTTTGTAGTTCATCTGGAGGAAGCAGAGTTAGTGTTCAATAACATTATCTTTTCTAGCTCTTTCTTGTTTCATCATAATTTTTTTTTTTTTTTTTTGTGAGACAGTCTCACTCTACTGCCCAGGCTAGAGTGCTATGGTGTAGCCTCGCTAACAGCCATCTCAAAATCAAGTGATCCTTCTGCCTCAGCCTCTCAACTAGCTGGGACTACCATTGTTCCTCCCCACCCCCTGGTTTTTGTGATACTTTACTCTTTGAGCTTTTCCTCTTAGTAGTAAATCCAGTTACCCTGCTGGAGAACTGCATGGAAAGAGAGTGGCTGAAACTACATGGAGAGAGACAAAGGCACAGGTATATCAGCATCCCAGGTGAATCCAGCCTTCTAGATGTCCTTGATAAGATGCCATACCTATGAGAGAGCCATCTTTTGATGTTTCATATCAGGAAAATCTATAGATTTTTTCAGTCCCAGGCAGCATCAGATGGAGCTATAGAAATGTCTGATTGAGCCCTGTCAATTCAGAGAATATTAAGAGATAACAAAATGGTTGTTGTTATAAACTACTAAACTTTGTGGTGGTTTAATTCACAATAGGTAAACCAGGTGTGTCTGCCCTGAGGCCGTGGGTCATACGCTGATTTTGTGAGGAGTTTGTTTGCTTATCTGTGGTGTTGTATATCAAGAAAAATACGCATGCACTTTTTTTTGCTAATCAGCTTTTGTTAGTCTTTTTGTATTTACTGTGTGGCCGGAGACAACTCTTATTTTTCCAATGTGTGGCAGAAAAGAAACTCCAGGAACAAAACCTGTGTCCTACTTGCTACTCCAGTCTTTTCTCTGACAGTTCATCTTTGACACTTCAAGGTCCACCTCTACTAAGCTGGTTGAAGTTCCCTGAATGTCCTCTGCTTTTTCTTCTAGGCTTTTTGCTCCTACTGTTAGAAACATTTTCTTTTTCTTTTTTTTTTTTATTTCAGATTAATATGAAAATACAAACGATTAGGTGCATTGTTTGTGTTTGTTAGGTAAAGTCCCTGTTGTAGTTGTGCCCCTCACCCAGGAGGTGTGCCATGTTACCCTCAGAGTGTGCCTGTTAGGTGAGAACACACCATTACCCCTCCTTCCACACCACCCTCCCCCAGAAACACTTTTTTCTTTAACTTACAACCATTCTCCAAATTCCTACTCAATGTTCAGGTATTTGCTTAGATATCCCTAAAACCCTGGATGACTAAGTTAATTGCATTGCTTACGTACTCTCATAGTAACAAATACACATATTGCCAAAGTTTGTACAGATGATAGAATTGAGCCGTGTGCTCTTTTGCAACTCTTTAAGCCTTAGTTTCTTCATCAGTAAAATGAGGATAGCAATTACCTTATAGTTTTGTTGGGAGCATGTAAGAATACTCAAGAATGGTTAGGTTTTACTGATTTTTTTTGTTTGTTTTGTTTTGGTTTGGTTTTTTGAGACAGAGTGTCTGTGCCCCTGGGTAGAGTGCCGTCATGATGTCATAGCTCACAGCAACTTCAAACTCTTGGGCTCAAGTGATCCTCTTATCTCAGCCTCCTTGGTAGCTGAGACTATAGGCACCTGCCACAATGCCCAGCTAGTTTTTCTGTTTTTAGTAGAGATGGGGTCTCGCTTTGCTCAGGCTGGTGTCGTACTCCTGAGCTTGGGGCAATCTACTTGCTTTGGCCTCCAAAGTACTAAGATTACTGGCATGAGGCACTAAATCCAGCCTATTACCAATGTTGTTAAAATGTTACTATAAATGTCCATCACTTTATCCCTAGAATCTAGCAAAGTACCTGGCACATAGTATGTGCTATATGAAATGTCAGCGAATTTCTGAATGGTTGAATTAACTTCATTTAGATTTTATCATATCAATCCAAATAAAAGCCTAATTTCAACTTTCATGCCTATTTTTAATATTTTTGTGGTAAAATATTAATATAATATGAAGTTGCTATTGTAACCATTTTAAAATGTAGAATTCAGTGGCATTAATTACATCACATTGCTGTACAACCATCACCCATCACCACTATTTCCAAAAGTTTTTCTTTTTTTTTCCTTTTTTTTGAGACAGAGTCTCACTATGCTGCCATCCATAGAGTACCATGGCATCACAGCAACCTCAAACTCTTGGGTGTAAGGGATTTTCTTGCCTCAGCCTCCCAAGTAGCTGGGACTACAGGCACTTGCCACAATGCCCGGCTATTTTTTGGTCGCAGTTGTCATTCATTGTTGTTTAACTGGCCGTGGCTGGGTTTGAACTGGCCAGCCTGGGTGTATGTGGCTGGCGTCCTAACTCCTGAACTATAGGTGCCACCCACAAGAACTTATTAAGCACAAGAGCAAAAAGTATGAGATGAAAAAAGTGGGATGAAGCTAGTAAGTACAAAAGAGAACATCTCCAGGCTTGACAAGCTGTTGAAAGGTAGGGTCAAGGACGTCCAAGAATAACCCTACCACTAGGAGGCAGTCACTAGCTATCTTAGGCTGGATCCTAAAAGTATGAGCACTGTTTTGGAAGTTATTAGCAAGTATAATGGATGTTTGTAGAATATGATAGGTATTTTTATAAAGCAGGAAACATGAAATAGAAAATAAGCTTAGTTCATAAAATTTTCCTGTATTTTTTGGCTTCATTTATAATGGGCCCATGTAATTTATCGTCCATACTTTTAAGACTTACAGTGGGTGCTAGTAATGATCCTCCCTGCAAAGCAGGTATAAACTATCCCAACAAAACTGGGACATAGTTATCCTATTCATAGATTTCTTCACATTCATAGATATCAAATATTGTTTGCATTTGGTCTTAGGAATGTTTAGTCATGATGGCATATT
Organism: Loris lydekkerianus; assembly: GCA_963574355.1. Classification (NCBI taxonomy): domain Eukaryota; kingdom Metazoa; phylum Chordata; class Mammalia; order Primates; family Lorisidae; genus Loris; species Loris lydekkerianus. Next base: position 9,414 of record CAUYPK010073324.1, on the reverse strand, counting down.
AATTTCTGTGAAGAATAAACTACTGAAACAATGTAGAGATAGTATCATAAGGTTGGGAAGTTTAATGTAAGTAGCTTTCGTTCACAAGTGGATACAAATAATAAAAGATAACTTATGAGCAATGTGCAGATCTCTGTCACTGTTACCTCTGCTGTTGCATATAACTAAATTTATGCTCAAAGCTGGACTGCCCTTTAGGCAACTTCTTTGCCTATTCAATTGAGTCAGAGTCATCTGTAGGATAATGCTTTCTGTGATGATTGATGATGAGATTATAGTTCAATTCTGCTTACTGTTATTTTGTGAAAGTTTATAATAGCATCTATGAGTCAGTTGACTTGCCTGTATGTAAGTGGATCTTTATTCTGTAAGTAGTTTGTGTGTCTTTTAGAATAGCCCTTTTCATGAAAAAATATATGTTATATACAGTGCTACAATTTTTATGTCAACTAAAAGGTTAAGAATTTCTATAATAATATATTAGTAAACTATCATGACTCTGTTGTCCATACATAACCTTTCTTAAATCTCTAACATAATTGGTTTATAGTTTTACTTCTGTCACCCACCTGGTAAAAGTAAAGCTTTCCGTAGATTTGAGTTAAAGTAATATTCTTTTTATTTGGCTGCTTTGCTTGCTCTTCTGGTCCTCTAACCTGTAGATGTTGTTCAAGGCTCCATCATTCACCTCTTGTTTATATTCATTCTCTCTATGAGTTCTTTTATTCTAGTGATGAGAGATTTAGCTATTACCTCTATGTTGACTTCCTTTTTTTTTTTTTTTTTTTTTTTAGACAGATTCTCACTCTGAGGCTCTGGCTAGAGTGCGATGGCATCATAGCTCACAGCAACCTCAGACTCCTTGGCTCAAATGATCCTCTTGCCTCAGCCTCCCAAATAGCTGGGACTACCAGTGCTGGCCACAATGCCAGTTAGTTTTTTTCTTTTTTGGGGGGCGGGGGGTGGTTTTGTATTTTTAGTAGAGATGGGGTCTCACTCTTGCTCAGGCTAGTTTTAAACTTCTAAGCTCAAGGGATCTACCTGCCTCAGCCTCCCACAGTGCTAGGATTACAGGTGTGAGCCACTGCACCTGACTTGTAAAGCTGTTTGGACTGATCATCTCAGTTTCATCAAATGTAAAACTTTTTTTTTTTTTTGCAGTTTTTGGCTAAGGCTGGGTTTGAACCCACAACCTCTGGCATATGGGGCTAGCGCCCTACCCTTTGAGCCACAGGCACCCTACCCCTCAAATGTAAAACTTAACACATCTTCCTATGTCAGACTTCTTTCTTCATCTCTCTGAGGTCATTTACATTGCTTTCTCTACCTAAGTCTGTCTGTCCTTTATATTACTGTTAGTTTTATCATCCTAAGTAATTCTTCTTTATTACTTTCTCAAGGAGTTTTAAGGGCTTCATTTTTGTCCTTTGCTTAAAGTTCAGGCTCCTGTGCCTTTTAAGGCTTTTCACCATCTATACCATGATTTCTCTCTCACTGGTCCCTCTAAGGATCTAACCTTGGCATCCCCCTTGGCAATTAGCCTGGTCTCTTCTTTGTCATTGTGATACACTTTGCTGATGTTGTTAGTGAATTCTGGAATGCACACCTGTAAGTCTGTTTATCCTGTGCTTTTCCTGACTACCCTGGTATCCTGACTGTATTTGTTTCATAAGTGTTAAGAAAGTGAATAACATGTAGTTCCTTAATTGTTTTTCCAGTAGTTTTGTTTTCCCCAGTATCTTGTAAGTTCCATGAAGGACAAACCTATGTTATACTTCTTTGTGCTTCAGTGTAATTAAATTCTGGGCCCATAGTAGGGGCTTGCTGATAAGTTATTTTATCTTAAACATGCCATACCTTTTTTTTTTTTTTTTTCAGACAGAGTCTCAACCTGTCACTCTGGGTAGAGTGCCATGGCATCACAGCTCATAGCAACCTTAAACTCTTAGGCTTAAGCAATTCTCTTGCCTCAGGCTCCCTAATAGCAGGGACTACAGGAACCCACCACAACGCCCAGACATTTTTGGTTGCAGTTGTCATTGTTGTTTGGCAGGCCTGGGCTGGATTTGAACCCAACAGCTCTGGTGTATGTGGCTGGCACCTTAGCCACTGAGCTATGGGTGCTGAGCCATCCCATACCTTTTAATGGGTACCATACCCATATCATTTTTATAGATTTATTTAATTTAATTATTTTTTTTTTTTGGTCAATTATAAGTTGACCTAATTCAAATCCTCATTTTCAGTAACCCAAACCATATACAATAGTGTTTCTCTGTTTCAAGGAACTGAACACCACCTTTTTAAAAATAAATACTTTACAACATCAACTTTATTATGTCAAAAAATATGTATAGACAACACAGCTTATTTATACATCTAATATAAAAAGACAATATAATTCTTAAAATCATATTGTGAGGTAATAAAGGAAACAGATTTATAATAAAATGCTAGATATTTCAGTATGTATATGCTTAGGTATGACTACACTGGAAATCCTAATGAAGTAGTTAGATGCTTGTAATTTGTATGAAGAATCACTGTAAATAGACAACTGTGTCTGCAAACTGATTGAGGTGAGTTGTATTGATGTTTAAAATATGAATGGTGTTTCTTTCCATAGTGTGATTTTCTGAAATGATGAACCAATCTGACAAAGTTTCAAACTTTGCATTCCTGATAAATTTAGTACATATCAATATCAATCCTATGCAAGAATATATTGTTTATATGTAATATGGAATTAGAGTCTAGGTTTACATAATTGTGCATAGGTTTTTCCTTTATGAGACTATCCATTAAGAGTTGAAACTGTAGTCTAGGCACGGTGGCTCACACCAATAATCCTTGTCCTCTGGGAGGCTGGAGCGAGTGGATTGCTTGAGCTTAGGAGTTCAAGATCAGCCTGAGAAAGAGCAAGACCCCATCTCTACAAATAGCTGGGTATTGTGGCAGATGCCTGTAGTCTCAGCAACTCAGGAGGCTGAGGCAAGAGGATGGCTTGAGACCAAAAGTTTGAGGTTGCTGTGAGCTGTGATGCCACAGTGCTCCACTGAGTGTGACGAAGAGACACTGTCTAAAAAAAAAAAAGGAGTTGAAAGTATGAGCCAATTCTTTGTTCTAAGTAACTGTCCCACTTCCTTACTTCCTGCCCACTTGCTTCCTGTCCATTAAGTATCAGATCAGCACTACTGATCTCCTAATGATCAGTAGTATCATTTCTAACCAGAAATGCTCTTATCAAAATTATAAGACAATTAAAAAATTTTTAAATTTCCACCAATTAAACTCTTGGGGAATGCTGTCTTATTGAGAATGTTAAAAATGATATTGAGCCTGGTGTGGTGGCTCACATCCCAGAACTTTGCAAGGCTGAAATATGAGGATTGTCAGGAGTTTGAAACCAGCCCGGGCAACATGGCATGACCCTGAAAAAAAAAAAAAAAGTTTAAATTAGCCAAGCATGATGGCACATACCTAAAGTTTTAGCTGCTTGTTCAGAAGGCTGAGGCAAATGGGTCACTAGAGCCTGGGAGTTTGATGTTGCAGTAAGCTATGATTTCAACACTGCACTCCTGCCTAAGTAACATTTTCTGTTTAAAAAAAAAGATTCTGATTTTCAAATAACATCACTTTTCCATCTGTGTTTTGCTATAATATAATTTTAGACATGTTAACAGGATACTCAAATATTCTAAGGTCAAAGTAAAGTAGTTTTTGTTTCCTTAAATTGCATGAGGTTTCATAGCCTTTAATTTATCAATGGGTATTGTCAATCTACTAGAGGAAGATGTATTATTTCCCCCAAATTGGTCATTGTGGAGTCCTTTGGAAATTGTTCAATTTGATTGTTTAAAAATATAGTGCCTTTAGGTGAGGCATGGTGTTTCATGCCTGTAATCCTAACATTCTGGGAGACTGAAGTAGGAGAATCACTTGAGGTCAGGAATTGGACACTAGCCCAAGTAAGAGGTCTCTACTAAAAATAGAAAAATTAACTGGGCATGGTAGTGTGTGCCTTTAGTCCCAGCTATTAGGAAGGCTGAGGCAGCAGAATTGCTTGAGCCCAGGAATTGGAGGTTGCAGTGAGCTAAGATGCATTTTACCCAGACAACAGGGCAAGAGTCTTTTCCAAAAAATTAAAAAAAGAAAATAGCTCCTTTAGGTATATTGCACTCTGTGGGTTGCACTTTGAAGATAAAGACAAGAATATCTATAATGTATTCTATTTGTAGTAGGATTTAGATTGCCCTTGGTCACCTAGAGAACTTTGAGTTGCATATGTCTGCTACCTGTAAGCACTTCTTTTTCTTGGGGGGGGGGGAGGGTTAATATGAAGTACATATGATTAGGTTACATATGATTGTTTGCATTTGTATGTGAAATCCATGTTGAAATTGAGTCCTTTACCCAGGAAAGTGTTCCATATACCCATATATTGTGCCTGTTAGGTGGGAACTTAGCAAAACTTCTCCCTCCCCATTCCTGAGTTTGTTTTTTTCTTACATGGGCCTATAGTTGTTGATTTACTAGTTTCAGCTTAGTACTGAGTACATGGGATGCTTCCTTTTCCATTCTTGAGATACTTTACTTAAAAGAATGTTCTCTAAATCCATTCAGGCAAATTAAGATGCAAAATGTCCATCTTTTGATGGCTGAATAGTATTCCATGGTATACATATACCACAGTTTATTAATCCATTCATGGGTTGATGGACACTTGGGTTGTTTCCACATCTTTGCAATTGTGAATTGAGCTGTGATAAACATCTGGGTGTAAATGTCCTTATGGTAAAATGTCCCCCCCACTCCTCGCCGTTAGATACTTAGTAATGGAATTATGGGATCAAATGGGAGGTCTATTTTTAGCTCTTTGAGGATTCTCCATCCTTCTTTCCAAAAAGGCTGTATTAGTTTGTAGTCCTCCCAAAGGTGTATAAGGGTTTCCTTCTCTCCACCCTCAAATCTGCAGCTTTGGGATTTTATAATAATGGGCTATTCTTGCTGATATCTCACGGTAGTTTTGATTTTTATTTCTCTGATTATTAGGGAAGATGAGCAGTTTTTCATGTGTTTGTTAAGCATTTATCTGTCTTCTTGGGAGAAGGTTCTGTTCATGTCTCCCGCTCAATGATAAATGGGGTTGTTTTCTCTTCTTGTTGGTTATTTCGAGTTCTTTATAGATTTTGGTTATTAGGACTTTGTTAGATTTATGTGAGTATCTTCTCCTTTTCTGAAGGTTGTCTGCTTTAATTATTGTGTCCTTGGCTGTGTAGATGCTTTTTAGCTTGATCAGGTCCCATTTATTTATTTTTTGGTGTTGTTGCAATTGCCAATGGAATCTTCTTCATAAAATCTTTTCCCAGACTATCATTAAGATTTTTTCCCATATTTTCATCTAGAGTTTTGTCATTTTGTGTCTTATATTTAAATATTTTATCCAGCATGAGTCAATTTTTGTAAGGGGTGAGAGGTAGGTTTCGCTTTCAGTCTTTAACATGTGACTAACCAGCCAACATCATACTGAATGAATCAAAACTTAAAGCATTTCCAGTTAGAACTAGAACCAAACAAAGAAGTCCACATACTGCAGGAAGTATTAGCCAAAGCAATCAAGCAAGAGAAGGATATCAAAGGTATCCAAACAGAGACAGAGGAGGTCAAACTTTTTCTCTTTGCTGATTATATAATCTTATACTTAGAAAACCCCAGGGACTCAACCATGAGATTCCTGGAAGGGATCAAGAATTACAGTAATATCTTGGAATATAAAATCATGTCCACAAATCAGTAGCCTTCATATATGCCAATAACAGACAAGCTGAATCAAATCAAAGACATAATTCCCTTCACAGTAGCTTCAAAGAAAATGAAATACCTGGGAATATACCTAACAAAGGATGTGAAGGATCTCTACAGAGAGCGCTATGGAACCCTAAGGAAAGAAATAGCAGAAGATGTTAAGAAATGAAAGAACATCCTATACTCATTGCTGGGAAGAATCAATATTGTTAAAATGTCCATATTACCCAAAGTGATCTACAGATTTAATGCAATCCCAATTAAAGCACCAACATCATATTTTGAAGAACTTGAAAAAAAATATTTCTTTGTGTCATATGGAAACAGAAAACTTGAAAATAAAGAACTTGAAAAAATAGTTCTTTGTTTCATGGAAACAGAAAAAAAACCTGACTGGCCAACACAATTGTAAGAAATAAAAACAAGGGGGCAGAGGCAAGATGGCTGACTAAAGCCAGCTTTTCACAGGGGCTCCCATCCAGAAGGAGAGTTAAAGGACAGAAGTTTAACAAGTAATGTGGTGGATTAGAGCTGTGCCAAGAGAGAAGGTTGAAGAACACACATCAACCCTGCTGAGGCAAGCTGCAACCCCAAGGATACAAACAAAAGGTACAAAATCCAATACCAAGCAGATGGGAATCCTCTCTCCCATGAGAACAGCTCATAGTACTCCATACAAACAAGTGAGAAGAGTTCAAAAATCCTCCCATTTTATCCCATAGGAGAGACCCTCTGAAAACTGGACCTACTTCCCCTACTCAGGTGCCATGGCACTCTCCTGCCATGCATAAAACTCTATAAAACTGTATATATTCTCTACCTGCAATTCTGAACTATCAGAACTCCCTTCTACTCTCACTCTGAGGTCTGGAAACCTGTCCCCCAGGAATCCAGATTCTTGGGTATTTTCTTGAGAGGTGTGGGCAGGGCATGGACTGCTGCTGGTCAGTGCTGATTATGTGGCACAGGAGTAGGGAGAGGATGGTCAGCTGAGAGGGAACTGTACAGGAGAGGTGGTGCCCTGAGGCACAGAGCAGCAGCCGCAGTGGCAACAATAGGGCTCACACCCCTGGATATTCCAGAGTCACACCCTCTGTCTCTCTGGGCAACCAGAGGAGGCTGGGCATCTTCTCTGGTGGCAGCCACTGGCAGAACTGATCCAGGACAGAAACACAGGCCCTGTGAGTAAAGGGTTTGCCTGAGGCTGTACCAGCCTGAGCAGAGCACAGGGACTAGAATACATGCATGCTCAGAGACCACAGACTCTCAGGGCGGGGCTGACCCAGAGGTCTGCTTTGCTGAGACTAAGATGCACCCAGTCCTCAGGGGATCATAGCTGAGACAAAGGAGGTTAGGCAGAGGCTAGAACTGACAGCTAACCATGCTGCCCCAACAGAAACTGTAGCCAAGACTGGGCCTGAGTTGCAGGTTCTATGAACTCAAACAGCGTCTGTTCTGCAGGGAAATATAGCCAGAACAGAAACAAATTCTGCGAAGTTGTTCTGTTCTGTCAGCAACATCAATCAGGGGGCAGGGCTGGAACTGAGTGAACTGCTCCAGCCTCCATTAAGCACCCAAAGTTGTCAGGTCTCATCTCTCTCTGCTGGATAGTGGCAGAGACCAGCGGCCTGGCTGAGAAGACCTACATCTCCCTGTGATGTAGGCAGGCACAAACACCTGGAGTACCTGCTTATTGGAGGGAACTGGGTCACAGCCCTGTGGGGTTATCAGTGACTGGGTGTCACAGAGGTGTGAGATGGGGAAGGATGCATCAACCTTCCCAGACTAATCTATTTGGTGGGTGGGTCCTCCTGACCTTACAGAGCACCAGAGCGAGGCATATTTGAATTTCCAGCAGACTCTTGCGATCTAGTTGCCGGAGACCTTTTGAACTCTCCTACCTGAGACAGGTGCTGACTGAAACAATTGACTTGGACCTCTTGAACTGGGCCAATCACCCAAGGACTATCCAAGTCATACCCTGGGTATGTGGTTTGATTTTCCTTTTCCAATTGTTGCCTGTGGGGGCCAGGGTGACTTAATTGCTGGTATTTCTCCCCAGCTGAGACTTCAACCCAGAGTAACTGATTCACTAGGGTAGGACAGAGACCAGCTGAAATCAAGACAAAGCCACTTAGCCCACCACACCAAGCAGGTCCCCAGTTTCTCAGGCCATAGCACTGTACAGGTCCTTGGCAAAGCTCCAGGGGAAAAGGTACAGACACCAGTCCCAGCTTTTGGGCAAAAAGCTGGTTAACCACTACTCCGGGAGCCCCCAACTCAACTTCTCTTTATCCGCTCATCTAGTCAAACGGTGTAAAATAATTATGGGGCGGAATCAGCGGAAACACTCCAGTAACATGAATAAGTGGAGTAGATCAACCCACCCAAGGAAAGATATGGCAGACACAACTGAAGATCCCATTTATAAACAGATGGCTGAGATGTTAGAAATCGAATTCAGAATTTGGATTGCAGACAAGATTAGTAGAATAGAGAAAAAGTTGGAATTAGAAATTCAAGGAGCATTTCCAAAGTTGTCTCAAGAATTCAACTAATTTAAAGACAAAATCATGAAAGATTTTGACACAATGAGACAAGAATTTGCAGTCCTCAAAGATCTGAAAAATACAGTAGAATCCCTCAGTAACAGAATGGAGCAAACAGAAGAAAGGATTTCTGACATTGAAGACAAAGCTTTTGACACTCCCAAACTCTCAAAGAGGAAGAAAAATGGAGAGCAAAACCAGATCATTCACTCAATTTGGGATAATCTGAGTTTATTTGAAGGGATAAGTTGAAGAAAACTACCGTATATACTCAAGTATAAGCCGAGTTTTTTCGGCACAAAATTTGTGCCGAAAAACCTGAACTCGGCCCAAATTTTGTGCCGAAAAAACTTGGCTTATACTTGAATATATATGGTAATATTCGCCTCATCGGAATCCCTGAAGGCAACGAAGTGGCTTTGCAAGGCACAGAGGCTCTTCTTCGTGAAATTATGAAAGAGAACTTCCCAGACATGCCAAGAGATTCTGAAATTCAGGTAGAAGACAGTTTCAGAACCCCAGGACGACTCACCCTGAATAAGACATCTCCCAGGCACATCATCATTAACTTCATTACAGTTAATATGAAGGAGAAAATTCTGAAAGAAGCCATATGTAAGAAAACCATAACCTTTAAAGGGAAGAATATTAGAATGACTGCAGATCTCTCTGATGAAACCTTTCAAGCTAGAAGAGGGTGGTCATTGACTTTTAATCTCCTAAAATAAAATAACATTCAACTCAGGATCCTGTATCCAGGTAGAATGACTTTCATTTATGGTGGAGAAATTAAATACTTTAGTGACATTTACATATTGAAATTATAGGAAAATATTGAAATATTCATTACATAATGAAATTTGCCATCGCTAAACCAGCTCCTTAGGATATTCTCAGACCTATCCTCCATAATGACCAGTGTAATCCTCTACCACAAAAGTAAACTCACTCAGAAACTTTTGCTCAAACTCCAACTTCCACAGTGGCAAAAGGATAAAAATGTCCACTGGACTGTCGAAAAACTTGATACCCCAAATTCTACCAGGCTTAATGTGAATGG